>JAHZNC010004119.1:0-13054 GCA_027744095.1 Zhuqinia jingwanae | reverse complement strand
TATTTTTTTGCCCACTGGTACACTTTTGTACACACACACACACTACATCCACCATTATCATCATCACCTCTAAAACTACCGCTGTTGTATTACCATTTTATACAAAGAAGATCATGAAAAAAACCGAAATATTGAAAAAAACACAAGAGTAATATAATAAAAATATATTATTATTATTTTATAGGAAAAGAGAACAATTCTCTTGCTTGTAATGTTATTATTGGTGCTAGTGGTGGTGGTAGTAGTAGTAGTAGTGGTGGTGGTGTTACCTCCATTACTACAACTACTGCAGAGCACAGAGACATTAAGTTGAATAGAATCGGAGAGAAAAGAAGTAACATATCGTCCTCCATCCGTCCGTCTTTTATTTTTGTGTGTAGTATGTGTATGTGTGTGTGTGCTGTTAAACCTGAAACCTGAGTTCCCTGCACCACCACCACCACCACCACCACTACCACTTTATACAAACTATATACTTTATACCACACGCTCCCTTTTTATCCATATATTACTCCAAAATCCATAATATATACACATTCTCTCTGCCTCTCTCTCTCTTTCTCAAAAAAGTAATTTTCCTCTTTTTTATTTCAGTAAAAAAGCTGAAAGCATGTCCGCCTGCTGTGTCTCTTGTACAAAAAAAATTGTGGTTCCTTTTCATTTATCATCATCATACACAGAAGACCAAAGAAAGAGAAGATGAATGTATTCATGGTATATATAGGGATGTATATGCATATGCACACAAATGCATGTACCTTACCTATATAGAAATTATATACCTGCATACTAATAATACCTACCATTTATTCATGTGTGATTCATTCCATCTCCATTCATTTTTATATAAATATTTTCAAGAAAGAAAGTTTTTAAAAAGGCTAGCAACCAGTCATGGCACACTTGACAGGGCTGTAAGCCACGCATAAAAATTTGCTTAAATGCGGCTTGTAGGTAACTATATTTATAAACTATATAGATACCTGTTATAAATTGTGATTTTTTTACTTGTGGTACTTGCCCCACCTATGTATGTACCCTTACAGAGCAAAAAAAATAACAAAAGCACACAAGCACACTACCACTGCCGCCATTACTAAATAAAACTGACAATGACGACAATGATCATTACTTCTCTCTCTTCTTACACATATATATATATTCACTACAACACCTAGAGTTTATACTTTCTTTCTACACATACATTTTCCTCCCCTCTTCTTTGTACTTGTGAGTCTGATGATGACATATACAAAGACGAAAAAATGTGCTCATTTTTTTGCTTTAAGCTCCAAACAATTTAAATCTTGTGTTTTTCTGTTTTGTGTGCTAGTTATGTCTCTTTTTTTTACGAAAAAATAAATGTACAAATGATAGCCACCAGATGTTGTTTTTAGAAACTCAATAACTTTTGCGGGGGCTGTGCATAAATCAATTTTGTTTGGAATTCTAGAGCTGTTGTTGGAACTGTAACAATATATCATTTTTAAGGGTAACATGAGATATTTTATTTGCAAAAAAGATAGAAAGAAATCTTCAACTATTCATGCGAACAGCCCCTATTGGAATGGTGTGTTTTATTATCGACAGAGAACCAAATATACATATAGAAAATTGTACTACAAACAGACCATTCAAAATTGGATTTCGATAAAAAGAAATACATCTTTTTTTCTCAAGTATCTATAACAAAATGAAAATTCCTTTGTGGAGTAGCTCGTAAATAATAATATATGCGGGGGGACATTATCAAATCGTTGAAAAATATAGAAGTTATATATATTATGCCTATATATATGCATATTTATGCATATTTTTTAAAATGTGCCGTCAAAATTCCATAAATGTTGTTGTTGTTGTTGTTGTCGTCATCATCAAACATGATGCGATATATATATTTTTTATTAAGGTGGCAACCTTGAATATTTTACCGATTATTCAAATAAAGGAAATAACTGTGGATATTTTTTTTAAATAAATTTAGAGTCAAAACTAAAATATTTTATGATTACTTGGGTTTTTACGGCAGAAGCTATTTACTAGTAACATGTTATTTAAAGTATAATTATGTCTATTTTAAAAATTGATATTATCAAAATATTTACCCTTTGTTTGAAGCACTCATATAAATAACGTAACTATACTGAACAGGAAGCTGACTGACAACTGTCAATCATCAAAATAATTATTTTTTTTAATCACTTCTAAACTATTTTTGTTATTTTGTAAGTCATGCATATTGGCCTGCTACGTGCTGCACAGTAGTATATAATTTTTTTCTAGAATCTTATATAAACTTGATGACATCGACAGTCTAAATAAAATAAATAATGTAAGTATAGCAAGTATAGTAGTTATATGGTCATTCTTGAAGTAAAGTTCAAAGTGTACATTTTATTTGTCAACTGATGCAAATTCTAAGCTGTGGGCTGAGTATACTAAATGAAAATAGTAACTGAGGCTATATTTATTATGTATTAAGTATATATGATCTTGCAATGATAATTTTCGCTATTAATTGTCCTGTGAAAAATAGCTCGCTTTTATATTGAATGCAATAGAGAAGAAGTAATTTTCTATGTAAGTAATAATAAAAATACGTTATCGTCATGCATGTCAAAAAAAAGAAAGAAAACAAAACGTGAAATTAAAAATCAGTGTTTTTTAAAAGTATTACTTTCCAAAACTGAAATGAAGTACTTTTTGTTAGTACGCTACATGTTATAGTTGCATTTTTGTGTGGCGTTAAATTCATTATATTATTTTGGTTATTATTTTTTATATATTATGATTCTTATGTAAATTTTTAGACGAGATGATGAAAATAATACAGACATTGTTTTTTGAGCATATGCAACACCTCACCTTGGGCAGGGTCCAACAGAAAATGAAAGCTAGAAGTGGTAGTTGTAATGGATCCTGGTGTGCTTATAGATGCTCCATCCCCATCTTCAGTGAAAATGAGCACTGGTGCCTCGGGATGGTCTGTGGATGAAGAGGCAGCAGAAATAGTACTCGCGAGACTTGTTCTTGCCCCAGTATTTCTACCTTCCAGTTCCAGGTCTCCCTTGAAAATCGGTATGGGGATGCTGGGCAGGGAGGATCTTGTTGGAGTTGTGGACGTCGTCGTTCTTGTACCTCCACCACCACAAAGAACACCACCACCACCACTTGCCAACACAACGGCAGGACTTGTAGAGGTATTTATGGCAGCGGCAATATTTAGTGTGGTGGATCCTCCTGTGCTACTACTTGTCTCAATCGTCACAACAGTTCCAGTATCAGCGCTCGTGCTACCAGTTGGTGGCGAATGTATGACTAAGATTTACAATACAGGGAAACAGATTTCACAAAGAAAAAAAAATCATTATTGATAAAGTCGTGTCATAAAGTGAATGGGCTATTATTATTAATTTTTTTTTACCTAAGTTTAAAAATAAATAAAAAAGTTGATAGGCTAAAGAGCAAAATGTAATTTGAACGAAAGAAAAAAGTAATCTGAGGGGAGAATGTGGTATATATTTAATTATAAGGCTGAACTCAGAGGTAATCATGATAAATGATTTTTTAAGAGTAAATAGGGAATCATTTTGCGGATAATGATAATATAATAATAATAATAATATGATATATATACTTAATGGCAATGCTTCCATACATTACTGTATTATATATGGTCAGGCTATATGGAGACTATAATATAAATTTTAGGTGAGAGAGAGAGAACAGCGTGAGTAAGCTTGGTATTCAACTGCGCGATACTTTTTTTTTGTTTTTTAAGCAGCACTCTTACTCCCAACAACGATGAGTGACGTTGCAGCGTCCATCAAGAAGAAAACAAAGAATACTAAGAAGAAGTATTTATTTCCTTTCCGTTCCTGAGAAGAAGAAATAATGTTTTTTTTCACTCTTTCTGCTTTGCTTTGAATTTTTTTTTCTTCTGTAATAAAAAGTACAAGCCTTTTCAAGAAAGGGTGCGAAGATATATTTTTTGTAGGTAATGTGGGTCGTTGTTGAGTAGAAGCTAATATTTATTACGTTGCACGGTAAAACTGTGTAAACTACAAGTAGCGTTCTTTTTTTTAATAAAAAAAGAAGAGATTTTGTTGGTTGTCCTCGGCAAATTTCTAATTTCAAATATACACACAAAAAAAAATAGAGTTTTTTAAGATATGTTTTTTTTAGTTTACTTAATTGGCCAGCGAATACACTGCAAACACAACAAGAAGGAGAAGCGTATTTTGTATTTTTTTTCTGCTGCTGCTGTGATACCTCTTTTTGACGAATGACGAAATAGCAATCGGCAATGTGTTGGTGATTCTCCACGGAATACTATAACCAGTCTTGGAACAAGTAGAAAAAAAGTTATGCTTTTTTCCCTGTTTTCTCCTTCCTCTTTTTATTTCAGCTCGGATATTTGTTGTAATGATGAAAAATTCAGGTGTAGTGGTGGTACGATGGTTAAAAAAAGGCAGGCAGGCAGGCAGAGGAAATGGAGTATTACTATTTACTCTGGGTTGGATTCGTCCTCTTCTTCTTCTTCTTCTTCTTCAAATAAATAAATTATAAAAAGGAAAACGTGTTTTCATCATCCCTTCTCCTCTCTTCAAATTGATTTCTCTGGCTAAAACCCACTCACTCACTCAGTCACAAAACAAGCTGGGAAGATTAACTGGAATAGGTATGTATGTGGGCTGCTCCCTGTGGAAAATATTTGAGAAGAGAAGGAAATGGTCAATATAAGATGAAGTAAATAAAATACTGTGTAAATAAACAAAACAAAAAAATATATATATATTGCTGCTGCTACTGTGTAAATGGTATTTCATACATATAAAAACAGGTAACAAATCGTATGTCTTCATTTGAACAAATACATTTTTTTTTGTGTGTGTGTGTGCTTTGGGATAGTGGGTAGTCCATTTATTAAAGAGAAGGAATACAAGGAAAGGAGAGAAAAATGAACAAAAAAAAGTTGAGCAAAGTGACTTTTGACTCTTAATTAATTCAACCTGTTTGTAGCTGTCCAAATTGAATGGAACTGATCAACATGACTCTGTTTTAAAAAGAATGTAGAGGAATGAAGACCAAAAAAAACGTAAAGATTTATTTTTTAAATAAAAAAAAACAACAACAACAACAACACAAATTGCATAATGTATGAGATGATCACGCATACGTACATATGAGCGCCTTGGTGGTGATTGTGATAAATTGATGATTTAAAATGCAATCTATTACTACTGTTTGCAGCTACATATTACATAGATGTGTGTGCAAGAACATACCTATATAATATTCAATAAAAATAAGGCTAGATTTTTGTATTAAATGGAATGGCTAAATATTTGGAATCAAGGAAAACAAAATTATTTAACAAGAGAAATATATCCGGAGGGTAGTAAATAAACTAGGGTGAATGTTTTCCTTCAGCTGCTGAAAGAAAACCTGCAAAAAGTCTGGTCAGTATATTCTCAACGCAAATCCCAGGGGTTATGCGAACCAATGTAAATATACCTACTTTTGTATATTTCCCCGGTATGCTTTTCTACACCCTTTTGCAATTATATGAGTTGCATGTTATGTCATTTCGATTTTTGTATTTTGTTGGAAAAGCCGTCTTCTGAATAATGGCATATTATGTTAATAAAATGAAAGACAAATAATTTTTATTTCTTTATCTGATGGTTAACGATGTATTGTCAATGAAGAAGAAAAAAACAATAACAAGTTTGTTGAGCTTCATTTTTTTCAGCTTCCATTTGTTGTCTTTAATTTTACCGACATACAAATTCAACACCACACAAAAGGCATACATAGGTATACACATTATATAATATACGTATATACTATGTGTGCTGAAAGAGTACATAAAAATATCTCTTTTCTTTCTTTTTTTATCCTTCCTTAAATTTTTTTTTTCATGTCTGTTAGTTTCAAAAGCCTTCCATCTCATCTAATTCTCATATTTTTTCTATACTACTGCTCACTTGTCTACATTTTTGTACTTTTCTTGTGCTTATGTCTGTACTTTCTCTTTTATTCGTAGCAATCACATTCTCGTAATCTTGATTATTTTTTCTTCTTCTTTTTCTTCTTCTCCTGACAAAAAAATGTGATGCTATGATACCGCACTGATGGCCTTCACTCAAATCACCTACTTACTTATGCTAGTAGTTTTGCTACTAGAGGATCAATTTCATCCATTTTTTACACAGAAAAAAAATCCAGTTTTCCTCCTTCATGTGAATTGATTCTTCTCTCTCTCTCTCTCCCCCCACAAGTATCTCTTACCCATTTACAATATGATTGTGTCTATCTTTCTCTCTCCCTCTTTCCTTTCTGTCTCAGCTTGTAGCTTGTCCTACAGATCCTATCTTACCCAAACCACCTTCAAAACCGGATTCAACAAATCTTCTCTTTTTCCCCCTCGTTTTTAGCTCCTTAAAACAAGAGAGAGAGAGAGAGAGAGAGAGAGAGGAGAGAGAGATAGAAAGAGGAGGAAAAACTTTTTTCCCTGCTTTCTTTCTCATAAAAAGACAATCAAGCAGAGGAAAAATCTTGGCTGCATTTTTTTTTCCTTTGCTTTAATAGTAAAACATTACTAGCCGCAGTATAGCATCAAGGAGGAGTATTATGATTTGGATTTGGCTTCTTCTTGTTACTGTAGTGGTTGTTGTTGTTGTTGTGAGTAAACCTAAGACAAAATTACTCCTTACCTCCTACGTAAAATACATTTAAAGAATTAGCAAAGATTTTCTTTCTTGTGGCTTTCCTTTGACTTTCGCTTGTGTGCGCTCTATAAGTTTACGTCATGCTCATGGCGTAGATTATTATTGCGAAGTGGAAATCAAGACAGAGAAAGAGAGAGAGAGAAAAAAAATTAAGAAGAAGGAGAGGAAAAAAGAGGTAGAAAAACGAATTATTGAAAGGAAAAGTTTGGTAAATTGGCTAAAAGCAAAATTCGCCGTTCTATAATAATGGGCTCCTGTGTATTTTTTTGTAAACAAAAAAGGTCTAACCACAGCAAAAAAAACACTGTATATTATGTATGTATCTATACATATATTTATGTATTTCTTTAAACCTTGTGCGTATATTTTCTTACCTTAAAAAACGATGAGAAAATGGAGAATGGTAAGAGGACAAAATGATGGTTAATATTGCTGCTGCTGCTAGCCGAAGAGACAATTTGGGATCTCTTGATACAATAACAGTGATATCCCGAGATCAGAAGCAGGTGAAATTGTTGCCGTGTGCCGTGAGTGTGTGTGTGTGTGTGTGTGGTAGTTGTGGTTTTATTTTCGTTGGTCGTATAAAAGATTTTGTCGTTGTCGTGATAGTTTTTTTTTCTTCTTCTTCTTTTCTCTTTGTCGTCTTTTTTTATCCCCCACGTAAATGTAGACACCACAACAACCAAAAAATAGAGGGAAAATTGATATCTTCTATTTCATTCCCTTAAGTGGTTTCAATGGTGAATGAGTAAATCAGGTATTATTTATAAGGTGTGTGTACATATACGCATATATAGACTGGTTTATGGAAAGTGGAGACATATTAAGTATTATACACAGTTAGTAGTTTACATGCATATATTTTATTCTATCATGTTCGTATTTGTTCTTCTTCCTCTCTATAAAAATAGGCAATCTAATTCGTTTTCAAGTGGCGGTGTCCTCCTTTAGTGGAAACATTTGATGGTTGGTTTATCTTTGATTTTTTTTTTGCTGCTGGATTTTTCAGGCTAGTGAACTTTATTCTTTGCCACAGTTTTTTTTAGAAAGGATAGCAGGTGAATGTTTTGTTACTAGAGTAATTGATCCTCTTTTAAATAAATTGCATACCTATACAAATTCATATTATTACACTGATTTGTACATATCCCCCACATTTATTGCATCAAACTTGTGATGATGATGATGATGATGATGCCTGCTAATTATCACACTTATGGGGAAAGTTATAAAATATATTATGGAAAGAGAACAAATAACGTAGCAGATTATTACTGTTGTTAGTTTTTTTTCAAAATGAAAATTTTTCTTTCTTCTTCCGCGTTGCCTGATGAAGAGATTTTCAGAAGATCAGAGTACTCAACTAAGCCAAGTTAATAAAGTACCATCCATATTGTAATCCGTACAATGAAATATGAGTGTAGTGCATAAATGCAAAGAGAGCAGTTGATGTATTTTGTAGTTGACGAGAAGGATAAAGCAACAGTTGATGTTGTTGTACTTGTAGTAGTAGTGTATCAAGTAGATTTAAAATTATTTATCTTTTGTTCACTTTCCCTCGAAAGCTTCTAATTCCTTTTGTTTTTGCGATTTACTGACATAATATGTGAGATTTTAGTGAAATGTAATGAAAAATGTGAAGAGTGTCAACTTTTTTTAGATGTTTTTGTGTAGCTGGTGCTGTTGCTTTGCTGCTGCAGGTGCTCTGTGTGTGCTTTTCCCAAAAAATGTGCTCTTAGTTGTTTGAAGACTTTTATAGAAGAAATACGTAGAGGTATATGTGCATAAATAGTATACTTACATAATATTTAATGGACAAACCAAATAGTACACTCAAGAAACTATTGCTGCTTAGAAATATATACTAAAGTGAACAATAAATGTAGACAATAAAAATACGTAGGAAAATTGAAAAATAGTGCCGTCAATAGCGACATTAGTAAATATTATTTAGAAAGATAAATGATGGTATAATGATTTTCTTTAAAATTATTATTATCATGTAATTATAATTAATATTTTTTGTAAGATATAATTTTTCTTGTCGAAATTTTGTTTAGTACAATCTTTCTCTCTATTAGAATGGATCACTCACTCATAAAAAATTTCCCCTTTTTTATGTTGTACCCTATCATTTAATAAGCATAATTTTCCCCGTAAATTTGTAACTTTTTCTTGTTAAATTTTGAAAGTGCAAATTTTTGATTGGTTTTTTTTTAATTGGAAAAGTTGAGAATAAAATACGTTTCGAATGGAATTGAAAAAGAAAAGTTTTTGTTGTTAGCAAATTTTTTTTTGTGACTGGATTTGTTGTAGAGTAAATTGAATTTTTTTTTGCGATTCAACAAAAAAAAATTATCATAAAGGACGAAAAGGGTTTGTAATGATTTTAAAAATAGAGGTATGTTTCATTCACACACAAATGACTTTCTTTGTTGTGCCGTGTTTCTTTCTTTCGTTTTTAGGTATCTTGTAATATTTTAGCTATAAAAAAAATTAGCCGTGCTTCGAAAAAGACAAGAGAGGTGCATATGTGTACAATACTGGTTGATCGTTACAAATTACCTAATAATATTTTTTTATATTCACAATCAAAAATTAAAATATCTCTTTAATTTTCTTTACATTACTATTAAATTAGCATTACAAACGCTGATTTATTAAAATATATAAACTTCTATAGACACAGATTATCTGCTTTCTTGACATAATAACTTTTAATGCTATCAAATGCTTTAATTTCTTATTATCTTCCCTTTTCAGCATAAAACATAACTCTAGAGTAAAATATATGTATATTATAGTAATCTCCTGTTTTGGAATACATTTACTTATTTTTTTACAAAGTAGTGCAAAACATTTATTTTCCCGCTACTTTACTGACTCTACTTTTTATTTATTTTTAAATACTCTAGAGAATATATTTTACTGTGTGCCAATTGCGTCTCTCCCAATTGTGCACTTATTTCCTTATGTATTTTTTTGGTGCTGTTGCTGCCGTTGTTGTTATAAAGAGTTTTAAATATTATTATTATTTTTATATATTTAAGTAAAAATATATGGTATATTATTGTATATTGCTAACATATACATACATATAAATTGGTGTGCTGTGTGCGTGCGTGTGTGCATTGCATAACCAACCAAGCCACACATAAAAAAATATGTCGTCTTGTTTGTTTATCCCTTTTGACTACCAGAAAGAAAACCTTCAACTAGTCTTCGCCTTCTCTCTTTCTTTTTTTTTGTATCTTGCTCTGCTAGCTTACACACACCCACCACCAATAATAACAACTAGAGTCATGGGACCTTTTTTTTCTTCATCTGTTGTTGTATTATTAAGTGTATGTGTGTGTAGCTCCTGTTGCTTTCCCTTTTTACTTGTTCAATAAAGCAGCAACACCGACAACAACGACACAGTGAATACTTCTGACTATTATTAATATTATAGCTATTCTTGCGCACCTAAAAAAAAAGTTGCAATGATAATAATGCTGTTGATCAATACAAGATAATAATAGGACGACAATGCACACAGAGTTTGACTACTATACCAACAATATAAAAAAAAATTACAACAATATATAATATATAAATACCCTTAAACTACATAAGTTTATGTAGAAAGTGAGAGAGAGAGAGTACTTTTTTTTTGGTATAGGTATATGTATTTTATTATTTGCTCACCACCTTCTTCTTCTTTTTCTTCTGCTTCACCACCAGCCCAGAATGGTCATAATCATATGTTCCTTTGGATTGCAACACGTTTTTCTGCTTTTGTGAGCTGTAAGATGTGTTTATGCGATTTAAGAGTTTTTTTCTTCTACTTCTCTTTTCTCCCCAGACGCACGTTGGGAGTTGGGACGGTGCTGTTGCAGAGACCTAGATGCGACGCTGTGTTTGGTGTGACACAAGTTGTTGTAGAAGATGCAAAGTGGGTAGTATGTGTGTATGTATTATTTATTTTCTGAGGAAAAGCCTCTCTTACCTTTTCCGTTTAAATCACTATTAACTTGTGTGTATATATGCATGTGGCGGAGTGTTTGCGCCTGTCTTATTTATTTTTCTTTTAACGGTACAACGCCAACTACAACAACAACAAGTATACTTTTCGGGTCACCCCAGCAGAAAAAAGAGATGAGACAAGGAGAAAGGCCAGGGGAGCAGCAGCGTAGTAGTATTTAGAGAGGAGGCGAGTGTTGTTGATGTCGCGTCGTATGTAATAATAGTAATAATAACAGTCACGGTAATATTTTATTAGAGTACTAAGTTTTCGTCTACGTGCAGTGCACTCACAGTGTAAACATTATCCCTTTCATATATAGTATTATTATTTCAACACGCTTTCATATTTGTTCAGTCAAGAGAAACTAGTACATGGTGCAACGTTTAAGTCTTTATAGATGATGAGGATGATGATGAGGAGGAGGACGTGCTCAAATTTCCCAAGTAAAACCCAACACAGCACAAAAATATAACGGCAACAACTCAGAGGAATGTATAGTACTACTCGTGTTTTAATTCTGACAAGTTGTCCAGAGATCTGTGTGAGTCTGTGTATGAGTGTGTGTGTGTGTGTGTATTAGCATGTGGGGGAGGAAGCACAGCCAAGTATGTAGAGAGAGTAGATATTGTGTCAGTGAGAGTGAAAAGTAGAGTGGATTGTTACCAGCACTCGGCACTCTGTGTCTATTATTTTCTCACACGTATAAAACCTCAAGCAAGAAAATTGCTTTTTTTTACTTTTTTTCTCTCTCTCTTTCTGCGTCTCTTGTACAGAGGCTAATACTCAACTCACTTTCACTTGAAGTGCTCTTTTATCAAGAGAAAAAAATGAGATGGAGTATTCTTCGTTCGTAGAAACGGTTAGTTAAGGTGAACACTTTTTAATGCGATCAAGATTGTGTCGGCGATAGCAGCAGTGACATTGCGATTGTGACGACGCTCTTCTTTTTCTTGTTGGCAAGCCTGATGCTGCTGTTGCTCCTGATATTGTTTAAGCTCTTCGTCTCCTCTTTTCTTACTTGTCTTCTTTTTCCTGCTGATGAGGGTGTTCGTGGTGGTAATAATGATGACGACGACAACGGGGGAAAGGCTTCGTGTGGCAGGAGGAATAGGCGACGCAGTTGTACTAGCACTGTGTATGTTGTTGTTACTGATGCTATTATTATTGTTGTTGTAGGATTCAACCTGCTTCCCGTTTCTACTTCTTCGTTGGTCACGACGACAACGTTGATAACGATGATGATGACGCTGAGAACGATGTCGGTGCAGTGGTACAACAAACACGGGATTTCCCATTATAACCGTTCCTTGTTCCTCAAGCAAAATAATAAGGAGAATAATACTAGAAAATAAAACTTTTATATATTCGTTTTTTTTTTGCACACACTGCTTTTCAGAGTCTGTTTCGTTCGTTCACTAGCAAGAAACTGGTTGCATTTTTTTTTAAAGAATAAAAAAAGGAGAACGGTGATGATGATGACGATACAGACGGTATGACGGCGATGGTGATCTTCACTTGAAGAAGAATTATAAACAACTGGCGAGTTCGCCTTCCCTTCTCCCACTGATATTGCAAGCAGGCAAGGGAGAACAAGAAGCAGTGGCAGCACCACACAAGAGAAGGGAAAAGAAGAGAGAAGCAGGAACTAGGAACTGCTTTTCGGATTTTCACTCTGCCTCCTGTGTGTCTGTGTGTGAGTTTTAGTACCATTCCATCCATCTCTCTGCTTGGATAAAAAGACAGAGAGAAGAGAACCCTTTTTTTTGGTTGTGCCATGTTATGTTGTGAGCTACCACTACTACTATTACCACCACATGACATAGTTAGCTTGTTCCAAGTCAAACTTCCTACTTTTCTGGTTGCTCCGTTGTTTTAGCTCTCTCTCTCTCTCTCGCGCTCTCTCTCTCTCTCTCCTCTAACTCTGTTACTGGTGGCTCTTTCCTTTAGTTAAAAAAAGAAAGGACAAAGACGACGGCAGTCTTGGTTTCGTATCTATAACTTGTTGTACACCATTCCTATTATATGGAAATGGAGCAGCAGCAGTTTTTACCCCTTTTTTTATTTCAATGCCAACAACAAATATTGCCAAGTTAGCGAATCCACTAGAGTTTAGGAGTTTTCTGTAGTTTATTTTTGCAGCTTTTGAGGCGAAATAGAGAGAGAGAGGCACACACACACAAAAAAAAAGGATTTTTACATGCCTGCTTCATTTTACATTGTCTCTTCTTCTACTTCTTCTTCTTCTTCTTGTTTCAAGAGCTTCGTATCTGGCATTTTTTTTGGTATTGGAATGTGCTTCTGCTCTTGCTGGTTA
>JAHZNC010004118.1:0-29585 GCA_027744095.1 Zhuqinia jingwanae | reverse complement strand
CGAATATGAAGTCGAAATCGTCGAAACAGCTTACGCTACTTCATTACATTGGTTGTTCCGGTTTATTATTCAGTACAAGTTGTAAGCTGTCAACAATTTGCCATCACACGACAAAGTTGAGGTCGGAGTGCGAGTGGTATAGTTTTGATTCATGTCATGTTCCAGGGTTTTTCTTTTGTGTCACGGATTTCACGACTGAATGATTAGTTTTATATGAAATACTTCATGAGAAATTTTCTTATGTTATCCACTCTACCCATTCACAGCTATAGGCACTTTGATCTTATCTAACAAATTCTGTTACACTAATTCTTAAATTCAACACAGTTATCGCTGGAGATCAAGGATGGGCATGGTTCGTGATTGATTAGCGTCTACGTCGTGATATCAAAAATTTTCTGAACTAGGTTTTGACCATTTCCTCATGTGTGGAAACTTTACCAAGATAAGATAGGAAGAGAACAACACGCATAACATTAACATCGATTTTCGTTCAGCCAAACATCATTAACTTGAACAAAGCCTTGTCAATTTAAGTCTTAAATTACTAATTAATTAAAACTAATGCATTCCATAAATTAGTTTGATTGGAGGAACACTTTTGCGTCATTACAAACATCCACCCTCTGGCAGCGAACAAAGAATAAAAGAACGAGTATGAAAAACAAAGGACGATGTAACATGAAAGATTTTTTTACATTCAAACAAACTCAAGCCAAGCGACAAACCATCAATATTGGCTGTTGCGCCACCTACTTGAAAAATATTTTACCGCTGGGAACTCGCGCGCTTAATTTTGATTTCACCTAGATTTTATGAGAAATTTTGCATCATCACCTTGACATGTAATTTACATTGCTGCTTTACATGCTAAAATCCCATTCATAACAAATAGCTTTTAACTTGTTTGTTACTTTACTATCTGTCCTTCGTTCCTACCCACACAAGCAAAGCATCACGGATAAAAGCTGCTGATCTCACCCTCCATACCTCCTAATCTTTACAACACACACACATACGTGTTTGTTGGCCCATTCCAATACACAGATAGGTATGCATGGTTCCCAGAATAATAATGCATTTCATTCACCTTTCCTATAACATTGCGAGGATATTACAGAAAAATTGTTTGCCTCAACGAGTACTAACTCCAAAGTTATTATCTTGGTTAATTAAAAGTCAAGAAAATTAATGTGGTTTCTCAAGCAGAAATAAGGAAGGTGTGTTAACGTATCGTAATCTAATATATTTTATTAATTACAGTGGTCTTGATTGTGTAAAAAAATTCTTCAGGTGTGTGAGTAAAGTATTAACCAAGAACAAGGATCAATTTCTAAGGTAAACTTTAATACTTTTTTCGAAAAGGGGTTTTATTATATAATATTATTTAAACAAAGATTAAATATTGTATTGACAAACGTAGATGTTAGTAGTTTTAATGAGTTCACTTGGATAACAAAAAAGTATGCAGTCACTGAGATAGTGTATATATATATGCATTTTAACGTGTCTTGTATTTTTGTCATGTCATCATCATTCAGTCAGGGTGTCAGTGATAAGGTCAGCTGACTTTGGGTCAAATATTTATTTATTTTCAATAAAGCAGGATAATTTGAGAATAAGTGATACTGATAATTGATTTCAAGCACGAATGTTGAGATTACATTTAGTGTTTAAGTTAAAATACGAATATTTTCCATGATGACAGATTAAATAAAATAACGGTGATTTTCTTTGTTTTTTTGCAGGCTCAGCAGTATTTTTAAATATATCGTATTCAGTATTCGTGAAGAAGCACTTGGGGATCTGTTGAGCTGAATTTGAAAATCGTCTTGTCCGAGTTCATTCGTGTGGTGTTTGAATATTCGTCAGCTTATCGGTTGTGGGGTTCACATTAACCTCAATGGCGGCCGTGGCAGCAGAACAACATAATCCTGTAAGCGTACGTACATATGGTTACTGGTTACGTAACCGAGTAACTGAATTTATACTTTACTTCAGTAGTTAGTAATTATAAATGTATAAAAAAAACTCTATAAAGTTTATTATTATATTGTTGATTGATTCATATTTGTGTCAAGTTTGAATGAAAAAATGGTGGTTGGTTTAAAGATGGTTAGTGATATTTCGTGGTTAAACCTAACGAAACTTGACCTGAACATCGTTAAACTTATCGTTTCGATGCACAACGCCTTTTCTTAATTTACAGGAATTAAGTAAGGCGAAAAAGTCGAACATTGAAATCATTCTTTAATTTTATTTTGCAGTCTATGGAGAATGCCGTAGGAGATGTCACTGAAGGAGCTGAGCGAGAAGTTCCGCCACAACCTCACCAAGGTGGGGGAAGTGGTGGTGGTCCTGGACTAAAACAGTACTACATCGCAAAGATTGAGGAGTTGCAGCTTATCGTAGCAGACAAAACTCAGAACTTATGCCGTCTTCAAGCACAAAGAAACGAATTGAACGCCAAAGGTAAATACCACAGATGTTTAAATATTCTTATTTTTATGATTAGTCGAGATTATGCTAGTACTACTACAATACTATTTATTCGACCCCCTCTTACAATTTAATTTTTGATTTAATTCTTCTACAGTTCGTATGCTTCGGGAAGAGCTACAACTTCTTCAGGAGCAAGGCTCCTATGTAGGTGAGGTTGTTCGTGCTATGGACAAGAAGAAGGTTCTTGTGAAGGTATGCACTAATAAACAAGGAAAATTGAAAGGTCAAAGTGCCAATTTTATTGAAGCGTTTAACCAATTTAATGTTGTTACTGTAGGTTCATCCAGAAGGAAAGTTTGTTGTGGACGTCGATAAGAATATTGATATCACTACACTCACTCCAAACAGCCGTGTTGCACTGAGGAATGATTCTTACACAATTCATCGTGTCCTTCCCAACAAGGTGGATCCATTAGTTTCCCTTATGATGGTTGAGAAAGTGCCTGATTCGACGTACGAAATGGTTGGTGGACTGGATAAACAGATCAAGGAAATCAAAGAGGTTATCGAGCTTCCAGTTAAACATCCAGAACTGTTTGATGCCCTTGGTATTGCTCAGCCGAAAGGAGTTTTGCTTTACGGACCTCCAGGTTAGTATAGCAGAAAAAACTGGAAAAAAAATTACCAGTTTAATGGGTTATTAAAATGTTCTTGCTTGCTTCTTTTTGTCAGGTACTGGAAAGACTTTGCTTGCCAGAGCTGTCGCACATCATACAGAATGTACCTTTATCCGTGTCTCTGGCTCAGAGTTGGTACAAAAGTTTATTGGTGAAGGTTCTCGGATGGTCAGAGAACTTTTTGTTATGGCTAGAGAACATGCTCCATCAATTATCTTCATGGACGAAATCGACAGCATTGGTTCTTCACGTATTGAATCCAGCTCAGGTGGCGATTCAGAGGTACAAAGGACCATGTTGGAGCTTCTCAATCAATTGGATGGTTTCGAAGCTACCAAGAACATCAAGGTATAACTACTGCTCTTAATTTTTTTAGCAAGTTCTCCCTAGTAATTTATTTTTGAAATGAGCTTTTATATTCATATTTTAAATTCATGATACTTTATCATTTGATGCAGCAGTTTTTTAAAGAATGTAATAATAATAATAATCAATGTTAACTCTCCCTTTTCTCCGCTGTTTTTCTCCATCTCGCTCGTTTACCAAAATAATTACGATACGATAAATAATACAACAATCAATAATATATTCGTATACATATTGGTCTGAATAATTTTTTTTTAATGATGGCAAAGTTTGTGTGTTTGTTTGTTGATGTTTTAAGCAGGTGGAAATTGTCTCTTTCAAAAATGAACTACTAATAATTATTATTAATCGTGTAACAAATAGTAAGAAATAAAATAGTTTCACAACAACTCTCAAATTACATTAACTATGATTGTTAATTATTGTTATTACACTTTCGAAATTCAGTATGAATTGTTTAGTGTGCAGCTTCTTGAGCAAATATGCTTGTAAATTTATATACACTCGAATCTTTGAAGTTAGAGTAAGGTGTACTGTATAACATCCTCCTGAAATTATTAATTAAGCCTTTACAATGTTACTATAACAATGTTAGGTAATTTAAAGATCTTTGATCTTACTAATCTATGAAAAGGATTTCGAATGTATGTATGATCAAAACTGACTGAAACAAAAGGTGTGCACCGTAATAATTAATAATAGTGTGTTAGTATTGGAGTACTGTTTCTCTTCCTATGAATTTAATTTATGGCAAGACGTCAGAGCTTTGAAATGAACTGTTATTTTTTTGAGAAAGTGTAATCTCTTTCTGTTGTACACACCCAAGTTTTTTTTTCAACTTAAAAGGGTAAGTTCGTGATGTAGTAGTAAAAGTAATAATCCATTTCATTTCACCAAATAAACACCAACAACAAGCCACAACCAGCATAAAACGATTGTTTCTTGTGATTTCGTTTGTCATTTAAACAACAAATTTCCTGTTTATTTAGTAGAGGTGTATTTCCACCTCTTTTGTACCCCATTACCGTTTCATATTGAAGAGTAATCGTAGTATTTTGACAATTAAACGGTCAACAACTGTGAATTTGGGGAAGAGTGAATTGTGTGAAAATATAGTGATGAAAAGTGTATGTATGTAGGTATGTGTGTGCGAATTGCGAATTAAATGTATTTGTCCTCAGGTTTGAAGTATAAAAATGTAAATATAATTACAGTAAGCTTATGTATAATATAAGCGTTATACACATGCTGTAAAGATAACCTTTGCTAGGTCACGTCTAAATGTTTCCGAGTGTGTGTGCATGGATTGAATACTGGTGAATTTATAAGGAGGTGTGTATGTGTGTATATATATATGCGTGCGTATAAAAGTGTATTATGTGCGCATGTTATAAAAGAGGGGGTGGTACTGATTAAGTGCTAATTATTCTTAATAATAACACACGATTTTTTGATTACAGTAACAATAATTTTATTTGTGAAAGTTATTTACCATCATAATAATATACTATAAATTATAATATACATACGTACATAGTACTATTCTTCTTACGCGAATAAAAAATGATTTTTTGAGACTATTAATGAGAAAACATGATTATGTAGTAAAGTGAGAACAAAAATGTTACACCAATATACGAAAAATTAATAATATGAAATTCGAGAAGAAAAAAAAAGGTTTAAAAATCAAAATAAAAAAGAATTCGACGGATGAATCAAAATAAAACTCAATTAAAACAACAAAAATATATATTGTACTGTCTGTGATATTTTTTTTTTCGTATTTCTTCCAAAAAAACACATAATAATTAGATGAACTTGAACTTTTCTCATTGCGGTTGTCATTAACTTTTACTTTATCGTTTTATCGTTATCTGCTATAGTCACGGTATTAATCACCTAATTGTACTGCATATTATCATGTAGTAATGCATTATAGAATTCCTTGGGGCGTAGTTAACTTGAATAACGGGCCAACATGCCTGTAGAAAAGGAAATGAGTTCTAAAATGACCCGAAGATATTTTATTGTAGATATATTTTTTTGCTAGGTAGCAGATTTTATGCAAGCCCACAAGTATTCTGCTTTTTGTGGATTGTGGACTGAATTTGGTCTGATGAACCCTCGTGGAAAAGTCTTTTTTCGTAGCCAAGCAAATTTGTAAATCGCAATCGCGGCCACTTTATTGTTTTAGTAAATGTACATTCACAACATATATATAACATTAATGATTTATGATGATATATGCAACAACTTCAGGTTTCATAGCACTTAGTTATGTGCTGTCAGGTTCCTTAAAAGTTCTTTAGGCTACAGCAACACTCGCCATTCATTTTAGGTTTTTTTTGTGTTCAAAATTATTATCTCGTTGTTCTCGAAAGATATAGTTGAATGAGTACTAGTATTAGCACGTCCTGCCTGAAAAGCTAGCCGGTTTTTAGGGTGATTGTCTCGGTACTTTTTGTTGCAATTGTGACACTGGTAACCAAACCACATCATCAAATTGTGCCCTTAATTGTAGCAAAAATGAATGGTTATTGCGTATCACCTTGAGTTCACCTCATAATGCCATTTTTTCCCATTTTGACCATTATGTCAGTGTAACAATTGTAAATTACAATTGGTTGGTATAAGGATGCCATGTTTTTGATGAGTATATATGAAGATTCTAATATGTTAAGAAACCATTTTACATGATGAGTTTATGTACCAGTCGTCATAGTTTTATATTTTCATTTACTACTCAACGCAACTGGTTAACCGAAAGAGAAAGAGCTAGAAGATTTTTTCTAGATCGAACAGAAGCCAGCGTTTTTGGTTGCTGGTGACGCAGTATCAAGTTTTCATTTTCTTTCAGTTGTTGTCAGTACGTATCTCTAGTAGTAGCATAGAGGACATTTAACTTGATTCTTAGCTGCATACAAGTTTATTAGTTCACTTCACAACCTTGATTTATAATTAAGACTGGTACTGTTAATCTGGTGAATATGAATAACCTGACTATTACTGTTTTAATAACATTGTTGGTATTTTTGCTGGAAACGTTTTGTAGCACAAATGCTGCAGAAGTACGAGCAGCAACCTCAGAAATACTTAGAAAAGGAGTGGCACCCAAGGAGTTTGGTAATCCTGTCGAGGATGATGAAGCGTATGCAACGGCATACGATGGGCCACCGGAAGATCCACGTACTGGACCAGGATGTCCACCAAGGTTAGCTGGGGTGTTGTGAGATTATGCAATACCTATAGTTTAATGTGCAATCAATTCCTTTTTAAATCCGAATTATTATCCAATTGTTTGAGAGACATATTTATTATTTTGTCTTGACGCAGGACATTCCAACTTCCTTGGATATTTCACGGAAATCCGGAACGTTGCTACCTGGCTGGTCATCGGGGTCCTTGCAATTCCCGAATGAAGCTTTTTGTAAGACAAGAGGATGAAGTCCGTGGAACTTGCGACTGTGACGATGCTGGAAGCTACAGCACCGCTGAATCTTATTTCATTGCAAGAAATAAAACATATTGTATTCCCGAGAGAAGAAATTTAGCATATTATGTACCCAAGAAGCGTTGTTATCATCTTTTCGAAAGGGTAATATAAGAAGGATCAACTATAACGCAAAATATTACACAAATAATTCAGAATAAAATGCCAACATTTCAAATTATTCCGTTTGTTTTATTCAATGTTTGTTTTGTCTCAGGGCCCTTGTGGATTTAGCGAATGGCTTATCATCAATCATCAAGGTCGGGCTGTTTGTGAACCTCGTCGTTGTCCAAAGAATCTTTTTGACACCACAAGTTACAGAACGCCATATTGGTATTATGACCCTTCGATGGACGAATGTTTCCAAGCTTACACACGAGGATACTGCCCTAAAAATCATCTTCTTATCCCCACAAAAACAAGTTGGGTTCCTCAGTGTATCAATACACAGGTTTCTTGTGAAGATTTTCTACCAGCAGCGGTCGCAATTCCTACTTTGAGATGCTCGGAGGGATCTTATTGTTCTCAAGTATTGTACGGCCGGAAAAATTATTATACGAGGTCTAGACTGAATGCTAGACGACGACACAGGACATGAACTAATTCTGAAAACGTATATCGTTTTTGAAAGTTCAAATGTCGTAAAATATCTTTAGATAATGAACCATTTTTGTTCCTTTGTAGTATTTTTTAATTAATTAGCACTTTTAGGATATTAACCTATAAGTTTATAAAAGTGATCATCATTATTCTTTGATCTTTATGCATTTTTTGTAAATATATGATCAAATGTGTAAG
Organism: Zhuqinia jingwanae; assembly: GCA_027744095.1. Lineage (NCBI taxonomy): Eukaryota > Metazoa > Arthropoda > Collembola > Entomobryomorpha > Paronellidae > Zhuqinia > Zhuqinia jingwanae. Next base: position 21,812 of record JAHZNC010004118.1, on the reverse strand, counting down.
CGTATTAAAGATTTTACTAAAAACATAAGAACATGAATTATTTTTTCATATGACTAAAACTTTATTCGGTAATTAATTACTTTTTTACCAATGAATCCCTAATACTCACATATCTACGTGTTATACACTATTATTATACGCAGGTAATTTGCCTACTTAAGATAAATATGCACTTGCATACAACTCAATTCAAAATTGCATATTATTGGGTAGTGTTAATTTTTCGGAAGAAAAATGACAAGAACATGGAGACGTATGTATATGTACGAAGTATCACGGAGAAAATCCTGTGGAAAAGATAGTAACAGTGAGAGAAGAGACGGGAAGTGGGAAAGCGAAAGGCGAAAGCAGGTGTCTGGGCAGAAAAGGAGAAATGTCTCCGTAAACTTTCTTTCAACAGTTGGATTGCTGCGGGACTTGTAAATAGACGAATTTGTGCAGTTGTAGTTAGTGTTACTAAACTAAAAAGGGTAATCTTCAACGTGCAGATAAAATAACACGAATGTTTTCATAAACTGGTAATTTCAAGACGTGCAGTAAACCAATTTAATACTTGATTCCTTGATCGAATATGTAGTCTATACATTATAGTAAAAACTACAGTTTTTAAAGATTGCGGAAACAACCAGTAAACCATGTACGCTCCCAGAAAACTTGTGAGCACAGCCGGGGCTGGTGGACGCCAACAAACACAAGGTACTTCAAAGGTAATCTACACTGATTCTCAGACGACGGAAGCGGATCAAATGAGTCAAGGGGAAGAAGGTTCCAGTGACATGGACGAGGAGGAGGAGTACGGTGACATGCACAGATTAGTGCTTCAAGGAGTTATAGCTGCTGGTTACCTGGATGCCAAAGGGGTCAAGAAATTGTTTCAGGGGGCTTGTGAATATCTGAGATGTTCGTGTGTAATCGTTTACATTTTTTTGGCTTTGTTTCTCAATTTGCTCATTTACCGCAGTTTACAAATGTGTGTATGTAAACTTAATTAAATTTCTGCCACAGGTAAGACTCCTGAACAGGAGCACATGACTCCCCCTTATATTCAGAAAGTCGTTCGAGAGATAAATGAGAGGATCAAACACTATGACATGATGATTAGAAGTGCCACTTGTGAAATTACAGGGGAAAAGTTCTATGTATTTCTTATTACTATCGAGAAGCAAATTATGAAGTTAGTTATTTTTTTTGCAAACTATATATATAGTGTTAGTGTGATTGACGATTGAATTGAAAAGTAATCGGTTTTATTTTCAATTTATTCCAGAATGCAAACGTACTTCCAAAAAGTGGAACTGACCTTCTTCCAGAAAGTCCTTGATTCTCTATTACTAAAACATAGGAATTTTGCTATTTCAATGGCTGAGTGTATCAACATTGCAGCAGAACTGGATTGCAGGGTATTCACTAAAGTTCATGCAGAGGATTTTATCGAGAAAATGGTCATTTTAAAGTACTTGTCCAAAGTTTTTAAAGATGATAAAGTGGTAAGATATCAATTTACTTACATCCAAATTTGTTAACCCAATAATGAAAATATTACTTTTTTTCGTTGCGATCCGATTAATCATAATTATTTTTACCTTGATTAAACGTGTAGAAAAAGGAGTTTGAGATTACACTGGGATTCCGTACCATTCGTGAGTTTGAGCCAATTTTTCGGGATACTTATACCGACTGCTTTGGAACCTGTTGCTTGTGCAAGACGATCATGCTGAACGTAACGTAAAATATTTATTTCATCGTTTGTAGATCCAGAATACAGATAATATTTCTTAATGAGTAATTTGACATTATGTGTTTTGCCAGGGATTGCAATGCCCCAAATGCACAGCTGTCATTCACAAGTCATGTTTGAAGAGATATTTAAAAAATTCAAAAGTTTGCGTCTCGTGCAAGGCGTTATGGAAAAATGAGAACGCCCTATCAGTTCGCACCAAAGATGGTTTTGGAGATCCATCTCAAAAATCAATCCAAGATGCTGGCGGTTCCGGTCAAACTCGACGGTTTCGTTCAGTGAACATATCCGACGAAGTGGACATGCCGGTTTTAGAACCAATGGTTTCACCACGTAGTGCAGGAACTAGTCAAAGTTCTCAACGGCCAAAAAAGAACAAAGAATTTCCCCGTACTCAGCTTTCAAAACAAGGTATTAAAGATTCCACAAAAAGCTCCAAGAAAATCACACCCACTCCTAAGCGAAGACCACGACGCGTCTCTTCCTCCGACTCTCAATAAAAATTACATATATTTATATAGTCACAATATCTATACTTATAATATTGTAGTTTAGTTTATTGTTATTGTTAGCTACAGATATTTTCTAGTAATTTTTATGCATGTTTATTCAGATTTCTATTATGTGAGTTATGCATAAGTATGTATTACATAAAAAAAATTATATTGATATGTAGCTAACTAATATTTTTTAATATGTTTATGCAGATACTAGATATTAAAAGGTTATAGCATTTCCTTTTCTGGTAGATTTATAAATATAATTATTCAGAGTAGACTTGGCCCCGTATTCTTAATGAAAAGGTAAGTAGTGAGGGTCCCTCAAACTCACTTGACAACGACTTGACAGTGAGGTCACACTCACCCTCACTTTGGTATTCGTAACCAATTCGTATGCTTCACTCAGTTGATCATGAGGTTTGCTCACACTCAACCACAACTTTTTGCTCAAATTTGAACCGATTGGTCCCAAACTTGGTACACAGGTACCTTAGGGTAAGACCTTACCCCACAGGTATTTTTACCCCTAGGGTCAGCTCCCCCGGGGGTTATGGTATAAGATAAAATTTTGTCGACAATACAACATACAGCTAGGGCTATATTTTCATTTAAAATTAACTTTTAATTTTCCAAGCTATTAAAATCATTGCGGAGGACTCCAAAGGCTATTCAAATGACTGTAATTTTAACTGAATTTGGAAACTTTGCTTGTAATTTTGTTTTGGTCAAAATAGATAGACCTTCATACAATGGTTGCGTAATTTAATTTATAAATTTATCACGTAATTGCGGAAAACTGGAGTACAGGAGGATATGTACATATACCTAGCACAATACCCATTTACTTACTAGTGACATCAGCCCCATCCCAATTAAACGTCTTCGTCTTCATGAGATATCAAGTAAACAAAAAATAATGAATAGGAAGCACGATGAATTGTTTATTGACGACAATGATCTTAATCATGAACAAAAACATTTTTTCCATGTTTATGTTGCGAAAAAGATTTTTAAATACTATTTACCTACAAAGTACATTTAAAATAACTCTTATTTTAAGCTGACTTGGTTTTGATTCATGCTCTCTTCTCTTAGAACGCGTAAACGTTGCGATTGGCAGGGGATTATATTTTTATTATCATATATATTTAAAAATCCTTCCTGTTGTTTCCTCATGAATTATCAATATGATTTACAGACTTGATAAAATAAAACTCAAAACTCCATGTTTTTGATTTATTCGTTTCACTATCTCAACCTGCTGTATGCTAATATAATTAGTAATAAGAATTGAACAAACGGCTATAATTTCCAGTTAAATTATTAGCACATTACATAATTAAGATGTATGCATACATTATACTTTCAGCGCCATCATCTAAAGTTTTAAGGAACCTGAACGGTGCCGGATTTTTAGCACAAATGTGAGAGCAGTTGGACTAATAACTTCCACTCATCTTACCCCGGCAGGAGATTGTGGAGAATAATTTTTCCAATATGTATACAATAGCTGGTTTAGTGAATTAAATTGCTAATTAGATCGTAAAATTTATTTGAAACGAAGACGCAAGTAAAGACAAAATTACTTGTTTTCAGATCAGATGGAGTTGATTTTGTACACTTGAGCGTTGCTTGAGTGTGGTCATGAGTACACTCACATATTGTACGTTATCAATTTGAGTTTGAGTATGAAGTGAGTTTTCCTTGGCAATTGGGAATACCAAGTGAGGGCTTCCCTCAGTTTTAAAGTGAGTTTGAGTTGCCGTGTACACTCACTTCGAAAAAGTCTATTACGAATACCAATCTAGTGAAACTGAGTTCTACTCGTTACTTAGTCACTACTTTTTCACTATTGCGAATATGGCCCTTGGTGCATAGCATCTGGTTAAAAAATATGCCTTTAAATGCATGAAAATAAATAGTCTGAAAGTGAATGAAAATCATATGAAATGCAACTACTTGACTGTTAAATTTACTATAGTCTTACTCTATTGTACGAAAAAATGGTAAAGATAAAATTATATTTAAAAAAATGTTTGTAAATTTACTTTTCATTTGTCATTTTTTATTTAATTAATGTGTAACCACTAACTAACTAGAGTTTGTAATTGTATATGAACAAACAAATCATGTTGAAAACTTCATCAGACTGAGTATGAGTATTTATTAGCATCTACCCAATAATCTACGAATACCATTACAGTAAACAACATTCAAGATTCCAGTTACAAATTCACGAATGGGTGCAGGTGTTGCAATTCGAAGAGATTCATCTACGATACCTGTAACATTCCTGGAGTTTGAGTTCCTAATGACCTGAGAAATTGTGGAGAACAAGTGATTGTTGTTTCCACCGATTGTTGTTACATTAGACTGCATTTGCGAAGAGGAGGATGGTATTCCAGAAGCGGACGAAATACCTGCGGCTGGTGCAGTTGCGTTGCTGTCGGTGGAATTGACAAGAGCCTTTTGCAGATTATTTCCATTTCCTGTACCACCAATTGTAAAAGTTGGATTTAGGATGTTGAGAGCAGGTTGCTGGTTCTGTCCAGTTTGTTGTTGCTGATTACTGCCACCTACAATGTTTACTCGAACATTACTCCCAGCTCCGGAAATTGCTTGTAAAATCTGTGCTTGCAAATATGGAAGTATTGTACATATGTGCAATTTACAATTAATAATGTAAAATGTTTATGGTAAATGTTTTATTTAAAAACTTACGTCATCAACAATTCCACTTCTGGTTGTTTCAATAATTGCATCATCAGCTGCCAGCAGCTCCATTAAAAATTCTTGTTGCTCCGGGGTTAAAGCAGTTCGAGCTGATTTATAGCTTTTTATAATTTCATCTTCTGGTACAACTATAAAAGCCTATAATTTTTTTAAAGAAGAAATTTAATTAATTTAAGAATTTTCTGTTATTTATAATATTTCATAATGAAATCATTCTTACGTGACCCAATGCCAAAATAGGCAAAATCGCAACAATTAACTTTTTCCACATGATTTTTTGTACACAAAAAGACCAACTTAGGACACGTCAAAAAATAAAACCTATAATGGTAGGGATAATTGCAGTTAATAATCTGTTATCTGTTCCTCATGCGCGACAAAAAGCTATAATATAATTCATTAGACTTGCACTTATTATGGCTGGGTTCGACATGCAGAGCATTTATTTAATCTAAACAAATTATGCAATGACTTAATAAACCATGTTATTTGCAAGACATGTACAATTTTATTTTGCTATTAATGTGACGAAAATAACATAATGTCAATGTTTATAAACATTAATAATTCATAATAATTATTACACTGACATAAATAATTCATATTGACATTATTCATTGTTCAGGTTATCCCATACTGAGGTCGTTCACAACCACAAAAACTGTTATAGTAATTATCTCTTGTTAAACAGATGAAGCAAACAAAAATGACAAGCTACCAACAACGAGGTAGTGTTCCACATGAAATATGAATGCATTGTAATCTGTCGTCACCATGTATTTCGAATATTATATGTTATGTTGAACTATGTTGTTGACAATGCAGCACAAAATAAGTCATTGGCCTTTAAAAGAGCATTCTTGATCTTTCTTTTTCTCTTCCAACATTTCCACAAGAATCCATGATACTATTGGTAATCCTGTAATTGTAGCCCCAAAAATGATACCCTTTACTCCAAATCTCAAGAAATGTCTATTTTTCACAAAGGATAACCACGCGATCACCAAACAAAGACCTAAAAGCTCCTTAGCCTCTTCCATGGGCATGTCCTCCTCTGAAAACATTTTGGTGAGATGTTTTCCCTTATCCTTGCTCCAAATTTGTCTGCCAATGAAATGTGCCAATGTCCAGAATCCAAGAGTGTAGCAGTAACAAATATGAATAGTACTGACCCAGTTCACAATTTTCCAGAATCTTGTGGATGATTTAGTTGTTGTGGGGCAACTTGAGAATATTATAGCAAAGTTGATCAAGCACGGAACCAGATACGCATGCTGTCAAAATGAAGCAAAATTATTGTTTAAATTAAAATTGGTAAATTTGATACAATATCTACGTCTAGAATTTGGACATTATTTAAAATAAAAGTAAGGACACTCACCATCCAAAAGTAAGGATCCGGGTCATTATGTTGGACGTACGCCGCCGAAAAGAAAAATAACGCCATAACAACCAGCACGAAATTCCAGAATATTATTTCCTTTCGCCAAACGCTAGAAGATTTAAGGGGCAAACCTTTGTCACGCAACTGCTTTCCTGTATCCTTGATCGGAACATTTTCAAAGTCATCGTCACTATCAACTGCTTCATGTGGTGATTCTTCAAAGAGTAAAAGCAAACTCATTTTACATTTATGCAAGTAATTTCACAAGCTGAAAAATTCATGTTCACAACACACCGTCTGCTGGAGTCTGGACTTCAATGGCTCTTTGCTTTTGAAGATCTTTTATATTTTGGACGAAGGAATGGAATTTTTTATATTACTAATTTTGTTCATCATCATAATCTTCGTCTCATACTTTTGTTAATTTCACATTTTTCCTTTAATCATCTTAATTAGTGCTGGCTCAACCTTTCTGTCATGTTGTTGGCTTACACAGTGACAGTCGTCTGTGTTCACGATGCCGTACCTGATATGAGCACCTATAACCTAGGCTTAGCAACCTTTACATACAGCCCTTCTGTCTGAGAATTGTCAAATTCTCCATAACATATACAAATAAGCAGGCAAGTCTTTAATTTGCACACACCCATTTGATCATTTGGATATACACGGAAAAATGTTTTCATTCTAATAAAACATATCTTTATTTAATCACGAAATCTGTACTATAGTTTTTACTGCATGAATAATAGGGTTTAAAAGATACCGCATGCAAATTTTATTGACAAGGTAGGAAGGGAAAAATAATTCATGAAATATAAACAAAAATTCTTCCAGCATGATGTGCGGTAGTACTGTCTCGTAAGTTGTTCTTTAATGTTCATAAATATGTTTTAGGTAGTTGCACGTTAATGATATTATTAATGCATTCCTTTAATGTTTTTCTTTTTCACAACTTTATACATATATACCAAGCTATGAAAGAAAGATAAACAAAGACTTGGTAGTACTTTCCAGAATGATTTAGAAGTTTCAAATTTCAACAGCGCAACATAGTCAATAGTATACTCTGCCACCCTGGAATTCTTACTTGTCATCCTCATGTGATCATAAAATGGCATATTTTCAGAGTGCATGCACCTTATATGACAATGCCTAAATATACGCTTTAATATCAATACACTGCCAGCGCTTGTATATGTGAAAAGGAATCTATCGATTAAATTTGTTTCTGGAAAGTAAAAACAAGGCAAGGTATCACACAAGACGCAACTATATTTATAGCCTAATAGCAATACATACAAAAGTCTGCTAAGCACAACAGGAAAGAGCTCTCAATGAAGGGAAAGGGTCGGTATAAGAAAAGAAAGCACTACTCTACAACTACAATGATATGGATAGTATGTCACACAACTTACAAGGGAAACCCTAGCAGAAATAGTTTTCCAACGGAATAACATGCATGTACACATTATGTATGTACATAATACGTTGTACGTTACGTGCGTAGTACGTTACTTATGACCCGATGACATTGCATTTTGCATGGATGGAGTTGATGTTGTATGAGGGTGGTATTTTGTTTGCTTTCCACTAGAATACTTTCCCATATTACTTTTCCCTGGAATCTGGGATGTATAGGGCCGTTGATTTTCCCCAACGTTATTATTGCGTTTTTATAATATGTGCCGTTTAGTGCTGCCGTTGTCCTACTGCATGTTTTTAATATTACTTCCAGTATTATTACCTGACATGAAAGTCCTTGTTCATTTCCTGCAAAAGGGAAAATAATGACAAGTTTTGGTAGAGTGTGGCTGCTTGAGTCGATTTTTGGGAAATGACAATGAAGATATAATATTTTAAAAATGGTTTCTAGGGAAAGGATAGGCTTGTGAAAATTGTGCAGTGTTGTGATATTTGTATTTGATATTTGCTGTTTTTGTAAGGAAAAAAAGGTTGTTTCAGGTTATTACACGACGACAAGAGAGATAGAGAGACGCAAAATATTTCTTCATAAACTATTCACTAATTTATTTAATTTTGTCTGTTGCTTGTACAAGTAGCATCTATCTTCTGGAAATAAGGAAAAAAAACTTTAATACTTCTGGAGTGAGAGGGCAAGGAGCAGGAGGCATTCCAATCATTATAAGAGCATTCCAACAGTAATTATATATAACTCGATTTGATATTGTACGAAGTTGAGTAACAAGAAAATAGTTTTGGTGAAAGAAAGGGGGAAGCACAGTCAACATGGCAGCTCCATATCCACCTCCATCACAAGGTAAGTTTAAAAAATGATATATGTACAACTGAAAAATATATTCTTGGCTGTCCAGTGAAGTGAGTGTATTATTTTAGCTGTCCAGTGAAATAATTGTATTCTTGTAGCTGTCCAGCGAAATAAGTGTATTCAGTCTAGTGAAAAAATATTCTTACCTTATTAGTTTGAGATTAACTTTCTACAAATTCACACAATTTTGTCATCATTTTCAGGATATCCCCAACCGCCATTTCCCCCATTCCCTCAAGGGCAACCGATGATGATCCCAAACATGGGAATGCACCCACCACCAGTTGGAGTATTAAACACAGGATATACCAACCAGCCAATGATAATGCCTATGATGGGTACTGGTCCAATACCTATGGGAATGGGTCCCCCTCCACCTTATTCTGGCGGAGGTGCTCCACCAGCTTTCTATGCCCAACAAGTGCCTCCGACAGCATTTCCGCTCGGGGGAGGAGGATTTCACAGCGTACCAATGGGCGATGCAAATAGCGACTATGAAGCTGGTAAAAATTCTGCTAATCCTGGAGTAGCTTTTGAATTCTCCGACAAGTCCATTCGACGAGCATTCATCCGGAAGGTGTATAGCATTTTGAGCATCCAACTCCTGGTGACCACGGCGATTATTGCTGTATTCATTTTTCATCCCGGCATGAAGCAATTTACTCGCCGAAATCCATATCTTTTTTTCGCAGCTTTAGCAATTACTTTTGTAATTATGGTAATGTTGTGCTGTTGCGAAAGCGTGCGCAGGAAGTCACCACAAAATTTCATCTGCTTAGCGGTATTCACATTAGCGGAAGGATTCGTTCTAGGAGCTGCTTCTGCAAGATACAAGTAACCTAAAACGAAAATAAAAAAATTAATTAATTAACCACTTCATTTATTATAAATTGATTGTGTCCTTTTACTTCATATAGCCAAGATACTGTGATGCTGGCTGTTGCAATCACCAGTCTGATTTGCGCCGCATTAACGCAAGAACCCACATAATAAACCTAGAATTAAAGTTATATAAATTAATAAACTCAATGTTACAACTATTAACAAAATAAATTTTTTGAAAACCATAGGCTGTTCTCGTTCCAGACCAAGTGGGATTTTACTGCTCACGGAGGCATCATGTTTGTAGCTGGAATTGTTCTCTTCATCTTTGGAATCTTGATGATCTTCTTACGAAACACCTTCCCCATTCTTCATCTGGTGTATGCGTGTGTTGGAACACTAGTATTTTCTGCATACCTTGTCTACGATACTCAACTAATGATGGGTGGAAATCACAAGTGTGCAATTTCCCCTGAAGAGTATATTTTTGCTGCACTCAACCTCTACATGGACATCGTCAACATCTTCATATACATGCTCACCATTCTTAGTTCTGCCAGAGGAGACAATTAACTCAATACATTGTGGAGAACAGCAATACACTTGAGAAAAAAATGAATCAATTAAAAAAATGCTGCATTGTAGAAGATAATTAATAATTAAGTTTTATTTATAGCTGATAGTTATAATATATATATAGGTATGCATCTCATATAGAAATAAGTTTTCTCTGCACGATCTCTCCATGCATGATGATCGTTTGGTTTCTCTGCCCAACGAAAAAAGTATATACTGCAAAATTACATTAAAGTAGTTGTATCAGCACAGTTTTCACCTATTTCATTAGAACTAATAATTATTATTGGTGTGTAGCCATTTAGATTTAACTTATTTTGAATATAGTGCCATATAGTTGTACATTTTACTTGTTCCTCTAAAAGTATATACCACCTTAATTATCAACCAAATACATATGATAATAATGATAAGATTCTCTTCTTGGATAATAATATATAGGTATATATATTTCAATGTCATATTTCAATAATAATTTTAAGTACTCTATTCTGTCTATATAGGTATGTGTCTTCTCTGAATGTGATTTCATGTGATGCAAATTATAATATCTATTAACTTTTTTTTGGAATCTCACAAACTTGAATAGTTTTTTTTGTAAGTTAGGATAGGATGAGGGCCGGACGGAGTAGGATTATACATACTATTTTAGATAATATTTACATAGGTATACTAATAATAATACAAACATAACTACTTACTCCACCCGTATACACCCATTCCATTTATTGATGTAGCGCTCATTCCTACAGCGATGTATTCTATACCAATAATAAAAATTCCTAAAATAACGTTGTATGGAAATAAATATTTTAACTTGTCAATTGTATAAAATCTCATTGATCATGTTGTACCTAATATTGAAGTGTATTAATCTATATAGCTACTACAAAAGTTAGCAAAATAATATATTATAGATGAAAATTTTGTGTACATGTATAATGTATAAATATCTGTTTAAAAATGGACTTGCATGCTGTAGACATTTATAAGTTTAAAGGGTATTAGATGGTGTCATTATTTAGCATATGTCCAAGTTGTAAGTTCTTTTTACTATATTTCTTGTGATGTAAATACTACGTCCTAAAAATTCAATATTATTATGAATAATATTTTGTTTCATTAAAAGGTTTGCTGTTTGTGCATATTATTTCATTCACATGATGATAATAATGTTATTTCAATTTGCATAATATTTCCAAGAGTTGAGACTGATGATGGGGAGTATTTTATGGTAAACAATTAAACAAGCTTGTTGCGACTGCTATTTATTTGCAGCTCACAAATTCATATGCATGAGGAGGAATCCTACTGTACTGCGTTACTCGTGTTTTGAATTGTTAATTGAGTTTTTTAAAATTATTTGTATCTTTTCTAACAGTTTTATCAGCTTTTAATTGAGTTTTCTTTATTAAAAAAAACAAAATGTATTTTATTGTTGGAATATTTGTTATGATGAGTTTTATTCTACTACTGATCATAATACTATTTAAAACCTTAAATGGAAGTTTGATTCCTGAATTTTTGGAATCAAATTATGCAGGTGGGTAATAAAAACCCCAAGATCAGTAAACAAAAAGAAAATAATGGTGGATTTGAGTTATTTTTCTTTAAAATAAAAATTTGTGTCTGTAGCAAAGTTCAAAACGAGACTTTCACGTGCCACTTTCCAGCTCATGATAGACGTTAGAAACAAGGTTCTTGTGCATTTCCAAATACTCTCCGAGGGCGATGGGGACAAACCATTACAAGAACCATTTGTGCGCTCTCCGTTCCATCCCTGTCCACCCATTGAGTTTATTTTCAGTCCACCCAAAGGTAACAATAATATAATATATATGAGTAATAATATGCGTGGTACTGTTTTTGAATGAATTATAAATCCGTTAATTTTAACAAAGAGGAAATCCCAAATGACAACAACAACAATGGAGAAAATCGCAACAGAGCATCTCTTCGTTTACGTGCCCCAAGGCGCCGAGCAAGGAATCCTGCGGACCCAGAAGCAGATGTAAACGGGCAATTTTTTCAAAGAGAATTAGAAAACGTTGGAGTGGAGTAAATGTATGCCCAAATCGAATTAGGGTAGTCCTTTATGTTGGTGTACGGAAAAGGTATAAAATATAAAGTATATCAGTCTACCACAAAATGAACGGAATGCATTTGATTAATTAATTAAAGTAATCGAAACACATTTATTATTTTAATGAATTCAGTATTTCTAACTAATATAATATTTACACACACTTAAATTATAACTTCCAGTACCTTAGTACCTATGTACATGCATAACCTTGATCTCTCTGCTGCGAATCATTGTAAAAAGAATCATTCCTACTACTAAACTTTCCATTTCCCAAGTCGTTCAAATTCGAAATTCACAAATTATAAAGTTAATATTTGCGTAGTAAACTTTAAAATTTCGTTATATTGAATAATAATAAATACTAAAGCACAATTGAATATATTAATATTTTTGGTTCTCTGCAGTCTACTCATCTTTTAACTTATTCAGATATTATCATAATTAATTACACTTATGGCGCATACTAAATACATATTTGAACTAAACTGGACGCAAGATTTAAGTACATAGAGATTTTCAATGGGAACTATAATAATGTAACCATATAATCATAATAAGTACATTAATTGCGGTTAGAAATATTTTTTATGTCTATGTTATTTAGAATAATTTAATTTGCTATTTACACATAAACAATTTCCATAAATCTTTTGTCAAGCTTCATTAATCAGTCGTTGGTAATGAGGAGCAACTTCCCATGCCGGGATATGCAATGCGAACTCCAAAGCGACCAAAACTGCAAATTCAAACGAGAGAAGGTCTTTGCGGTTTACGCGGAACATTGTCTCAATTTTCTGCAAAAAAACAAACAAAATACATATAAATTATCATTAAATATATTACATTGTCTTTGAAAGTCAAAGATTAAAAAGCATATATACACATTAATAATCTGTCCATACTCACCTCCAGTAACAAAAGCAAACCCTCTCCCTTGATATCATTTAGCTTGGCTGACAGCAGCAAACAAGCGCCAGCGCAATATTTCCTGTTGAATTTTGTTACAAACGAGCCCAAGATCAGCTTTTCAAAATAAACATACGCTTGAGCGACAGTTAGCAGATCCACGTTACATTCCGACTTTGCAATTCGTCTCATCTCCCGTTTCAAACTACGCATTTTACTCAGAGTTAATTGGATATGAGGAAAACGATCTCGAAATTTGTCATTGAGCTCCTTCTTGAGGTCTGACGCCTTACAATAATCAATGACGGATGTCATATAAGATGGAAATGTCATTAAAGTACGATGTTTTCCTGCTCTTAATTCTGGATCATCCAGTAATGTGGGATTGTAAACGAGTCCAGCAGGATTATTCAAAGTTGGGGGTGGTGCATTTGCTCCATTTTCATCTGACGATGCCGCGCTAGCAACCACTACCTCAACTCCATCCTTGGTGACTGTGGAAGAAACGACTTCAACTGCTTTGGTACCTGTTCCTACAACTGGTTCCACAGCAGCAGACACTAATGGGGCAACTGGAGTTGATTTTAAAACGCCATCGTATGACATGCAACGTGACACTAACGGATGTATTGCCTTACTTGCTGCAGCGGTTGGAACGGCTGATGAGCCGTTGGTACCAGGGGGATACAGGACATGTGGAACTCCATCAGCGGCAAGGCTTTTTGTTAGCTGTACCATTAGGGATGGATCAAACGATGGATGATTCGATGGTTTTAATAAATGGCTGTAACTAATTTCTCTGTCGCCATCACACAGGAGCTGTTCTAACGGATCTGGTTCACTGAGCGAACTTAGCGGTCGACTCCCAGATGCATTTCGGTTCCTTTTCAATCCCTCTTGCACACGATCTTGTACACGGGCAAATCGGGAACTTTTTGTGTACGGAATGGAGGAAAATAAGACACATGGGGAGCGTTTCCCCACGGCAATTACCAGTCTCTCATTCCGAATTAGTGGCAAACAATTTGGATTTTCCCGGATATTAAAAAACCTCACTTCTCCTCTAGCAGTGCTTGAATTGGCTCCTGATGCTGGTTGAGAGGACGATGAGGACGACGATGTTGGTGGTGGAGGTGATGAGATTGGTAAATTAAACGGCGTTTCTCCTAATAGTTTATTGTCTTGACTTGCGTTCTTTTGAAATTTCATGTGTATTCCTGGAAAAACTGTTTGTAAATATAATAATTGAAGTAAATCAATAATATATGCAATTAATAAAAAAGTGAAAACAAATATCTCACCATTTTCAATGCTTTCTGCGCTACTAAAATGAGCATGTTTGGATGGAGTTTGATCTGCTTCGATTCCCACGTCTGTCCTTTTGCATCCATTTGGAAAACTGCCCAAATCATTGGTATTTGCTCTGTATTAAAAAATAGATTATTTTTTGAATCTGAATAACATTTATGTTCAGGTACATTCATACTTTTGAAACGTGCAGGTAAAAAATGGAAATGCCCCAGGAAGAACCACGGAATATGTAAGGTGGTTATTTAAATACATATTGAGGCTATGAAATATTTAGTCGGCTAAAAATACATCTCATTCGTTTCATTATTCTTGGCAGAATGATGGAACAACAGTGACAATTGGTATATAAGCATGCATGTATTACAAACATCAAAAATCATACAACATCAGTTATGTCATTAAGTTTTGCAGTATGCTAGCTCATTTTACCTTTTCCTCCCACCCCCTTGCAGTTCAGCTGTTGATGACGACGACTTTTTTCTTGGCGCCGTGTTTTCCTTCTCAGCGGCATAACCTGCGAAAAACAACACCTTCCCTGAAAGTACCCCGGTTGCCTCTCGCATCGGGATCACAGAGTCATGTGCTTGTATAGTCAGACTTGATTTGGAATCATATATCGACCCAATCCCAGAGGATGACTCGGCAGAGTCCCTCTTGTTAGCCACATTTTTATTATTTCCGTTACACAGGGCCAATCCAACTTTCCCACCAATGCCTGTTCCTCCATTATTGCTGTTCTTCCCATCAACTTCCGAGTTCTCCAAAGTTGAGGATGGAATTATGACCGGGTCTCCGTACTGTTGTGAATGTGAATAGGAATGATGATGTTGGTGACCTCGTGAAGAAGCAGTGGTAGCGCGTTGTTGTTGTTGCTGCTGTTCCTGACACCAACCGGTATCCTTATAGGATCCATCGAGTGATATATTTGTTAAAAAGGTGACAGCAGCGAGACGTCTCTTGGCCTTTTGCATTTTTTCAATAATATCTCGCGATCCCATAATATGCATACACGAAAGAAAAATCAGGTAATCACGTAGTTCGTGGTAGTAGTAGACGTTACCGTAATATGACAATCAATCCAAACATTAAATTTTTTTATACACTGCGATCATTTACGAACTATATAAGTTTGTTTGTTTTTTACAGCGAAGTAGCGACACCACGTTTTGCACTGCACTAGGTGGACTAGAAATAATCTGTGTTTTTCGAATTTTTGTTAATTACGTAGTGGTAATTTATTATTGTATATATCTGTTCAGTCAGGTTTTAAATGCTAGTATGTTTGGATTAATCACAAGTTTTTTTTTTACACAAAAATCAAACAAACCAAAAAAACGACAAGAAAAACAAACCGTCACTTTAACGTTAAAACAATTATTTGGAATAAAAATTGATGACAACCCGTTGATAATGTAGTTCTTTTGTTGTTGCTGTTGCAAATTGCAACTGTTGATCGAACGTTTTCAGTGGCGATTCGTCAGTGCGACAAATTTGGTTTTTTAAAGTATGCCCGCTGCTGTCTTATCAAAGTCACACGATTACTACTACTACTAGTCCCAAACGAAGAGATAATTTTCATCGTCATTATCACAATGTCACTACCACTGGAACAACTACCAAAACAAAAAAGGCTATTATTGCTGTCATTTTGTTGAAAATCATAGTAATCTTCTCCGTTTGCGTCCGCGTGGTTCAACAGATGAAGTGAATTTTGCGCCACCATTTTTACAGAGTTATTTATCTTTTTTTATGTAAAAAAAATTGAGTTCAACAAAATGTGATAAATCAAGGTGTGTTCTTATCTATAAAAAAAAGTTAAAAGAGTGCTTATCACCTATGTATTAACTGGAACTCAACATAATACCTACTACTCTACTACGAGGGAAGTTGGTGAATGACTGAGAGATTAGGCGTTGCTGTACTTGGGATTAAATCATTTAATATGATGATGATGATGATATGATGAATCTTTGTTGGAGTTGTACAGCCTTGGAAAGTGAAACCGTTATATAGGTAGGTAATAGGTAATGTGCATGAGTATATCTTGAAGTTGAATTTAATTATATCAATCAACTTGATATATATATTTGAGAGAGATATATTAATAGCTATAAAAGCTATAATATGTATATCCCTTTTTGCTGGCTGTTATATTATTGCAACAAAAGCTTCCTCCTTCTCAATATTAATTTGTTTAATATGAAAAGTTATCGTGACGACAGCTGAAGCCGTGTTGGCCATAACACTGAGTATTGTAATTATCGTTGTGATAGCACAAATGTTGAATTTCCCAAGATTCCGCCGCTGTTGCTGACATTTCTTTAAGATTTCGTGTGAAAGTAATTTGAATCCTTTTTTTATGTAGATGTTGTATGTATATAAAGTATAGTATGTAGGAAAAGAAGAGGAGCAAGAGTTGCCGCTGATTGTTTTACATACAATATAAAAATAATTTTGCTAAGAAAGAAAAAAAAAACTAAGAAAAATCCCTTATAATAATCCGATATCCGGTTCGCACGCAACGCACACTTTCTGCCGCAGCAGCAACCGAGATTTTCACTTTCCCAGACGAGCAGCACTGATGACGACGATACTTATGTGGTGGTAGTGATGATCATTATTATTAGTAGTTGCAAGAACAAGTCAAGTAGCAGACCAGGAAGCACTTTTTTTTAGCACAGTACATCACCAGTAGCAATGCAGTAGTTTCATAAGTGAAAATGAGAACTCCTCCAAAAAGTTTTGTTGGCAACCCTCCAAAAATCCAGACAAGTAGGCGAATGACAAATATAGACTATATAGCCTCCTCCTGAAAATGAATTTTATAACAATAAAAAAATTTATATTAGAATTGATTACCTATATGCACATATAAGTACATGGCATGCTATAATATAGCGTGCAATATATATATATATATATTTTTTTTATAGACAGCCGCATTATGCCTAATATTAATGCATCTACTTGAACAACGCCACTTTTTGCCGTTGTGATCTCAGGGCAAAAGCGAAGGTCGTTCAATGTCCAATGATAAAGAAAGGATTTTGCAAACACATACAAACACACACACAGTGCACAAACTAACAACAAAGAAAAGAGTGCGAGAAATGACAATGAAAGGACAAACTCTAATCGATATTTTTTCTCTTGACTATTTTTTAAGGTTGAAGAATAAAAAAATCCGTCCAATTTAATTCCTCTTCATCTCCACTCCTTTAAATGAGTGCAGAGATTTTATTGCTTTGGGTGCTTAAAAAAAGTAAGCATATACTGCGGATTTTGCAGACTTCTCTGTTGCATTGCAATTTTTTTAGTACCTATTCAATTTTTTGGGTGCAACATGGTAAAAAAAATTTGTTTGTTTTTATAGAAAATGCTGCAGTTAATGTTTTATACATAAACTATTCTTTTCTTATTACCGAATATGTTTACTTTACGGTTGAAAAAAGTGTAATAATGAACAGGGACATTTTTTACTGTTTTGTTTTTACCGATATATAAAATATTCAGGTAAATAGTAAACATTTGTCTTATATAAACTTTATATACAAACTTACTATATGAGAATTCACAGCTACTTACATGTAAATATAATGTATATATGTATATAATAATGATATACACAGCCCGTGGTTGTTTAGGTACATGTGTGTATATATTTTTTTTATTAAAAGAATATTTTTACGGTATATTCGGCATTGGATATTGGGTCGCCTTTGAATTTATTTCTTGAATATTTTTTTTTTGCTGTTGTTGGTTGACTGTCTGTCTATGTATTGTGGTATATAGTTGTGTAGTGTGTTTTGTAAGGACTAAGGACAGATGCAACAAAAAAGAAGAATGAAAAAAATACGAAGCTCTTTGCTCTTTTGCTGCTGCAATTATTTTTTTTAAAGTAGGTGTGCATAATATTGCATTTGTATGCATGCGTATATGTTTACTTACTCACACAAAAGAAGTAGAAGTGATGGTGATTGGTGATGGTTTTAACGATGACGATGCGCGATGATGAGTAGATGATGATGATGGCTCTTCAGCAGAAGAAACACGTACTTCTTCTTGAAGTGAATGTTGAGATATTAGTAAGTAAAGATATTATGTTGATTTTAATATGCATGTGCTTTTAAGAAGAAAAAAACAACAACAAGTATACAAAAATTGGAGAGAGCTCTCATCAAAAACGACAACTACTTTGCTTTACTTTTTGACGAAGCATTCAGAAAAGGGAAGAAAATTTTTTTTTTTGCTCTTATCTTGTCAACCGCAACCAGAGGAATAAGAAAAACAGTAAAGAAAACTGGGCATGTATATAAAGATTATGATGTGTGTACTACTATTTTGTTTGTGTGCATGATATATAGTAGCAGTAGTAGTAGTATGTCGTAGGGTATGATATAAATATATAATTATGGTTTTGATATACACACAATAACCACAATAACATCAACAGCAGCAGCAATGAAATATGTATATATATAGTAGCAATTCAGAATCTACGTAGTTTGACCTCGCATTATAAAGAATAGAGAGAGGAAACAGGAATATATAGGATATAGAGGGCCCAAACTCATTATATAGTCGCGTGTATGTTTGTGTGTAACATGCTAATATCGCATTGTGTGCGAGTATATATAATCTCGTATTCCGAACGTACACGATTGATTCTTGATGTTTTTTTTCTTGAGTTGAGATATTAGTGTGTGTGTGTAGTGTGTACTTAACATTTATATACATGTATATCACATTTCCGTATCTATTACCAACATAATGAATGTATGTTACGGACGGATAAATGACTTTATTACTTTTTCTTTAATTTAGCTTTTGTATATGAAGTAAATGAGTCATCCGATCCCCATATCTATCAGAGACGAGAATATTACATGGCACAAAGTCGTCGTCGTAACCAATCTTCATCTACATAAATATTATAATTATAATATATTGTGTTTATGTGTAAAAGTAGCTGTTATTTTTTTTTTTGCTCCAAATAAAATGTGGTTTTGATTTGGATAGTACACATGCTTGCTTTTATTATTAGCTCTACGTTCCTTTCCATTTCCACTTGACACATTAGCTTTTTGTTGGGTGTGAGAATGAGAAAAAATCACTTTGTATGTATTATGTATGCATTAAAATGTAGTATATAAAGTCATGAAAGTTAACGTAAACATATTTTGTTGTAAATGTTTATTATCTGTCTCTACAAAAGTAAAAGAGATATAGGAAAAGAGGAAAATATGTGTCTCCTCCTGATGACAATTTTATGTTATTTTTGCGAGTCATTTCATTATGTATGCTATGTAAACAACAAGCTGTAAGTTTAGGTAGGTGATAATGAGGATGACGATGATGGGAGGTGAGGCTTTTCTGTATTGTTTGTGTATACATACCTAAATCATTCCTAAATTACAATTCTTTGACTATTTCTTTGCATATTTCGTTTTCAATATGAATTTCACAAGATTTTTGTAAGAAGAGATATATACTATATAATCTATTAGGTAGGTGTACTTATTAGATAGAGATGTAGACAAGCTGCAGACGTATACCTAACAAAACAACTTGTACCAAGTACGATTCCATTTTGGACTTTGGAGTTTCCAGTTTCTACATTTTTGTGTTCCAAATTCCAAGGAGCATGTAGGTATTAAAATTCAAAACTAAAAAATGTGACAGCCATTTCTTATTTGTTTTGTGTTACTATCCACAACAAGTTGATACTTACACTTAATGATGTTTGTTTTTGAAAAGTAAAAAAAAACTAACTAACTAAAGTGGTGAATGTAAAGTAAACAAAATTTGAACAAACGTGTTATTTCCAAAGAAAAAAATGCACAAAATTAACAGTAAGTGAAATGATACAACGATAAATGTATTCATTTGTTCAATTGATTCATTCAAATTCCTTCACATCATCAGCCTCCTTTCAAATAATCTATTATTCTCCAATTTTCTCATGTTTTTGCTTGCGCTTACTGAACGATAAGGCACGACATAAAGCAATTACTACATACCACAGTTGTTGTGATATCTTTTCATGAAAAAAAATCAACAGAGTAATCAACTAAAATACATGCATAATATAATAAATATTAATAACCTATGGCTTATGCATGGGACTTATTTATAAGACATACCCAGATACAAAATCAAGCTTACAAACAAACTCGCAAAGTCGCATGTCAAACTTTATCCCCATATTGAGTAGTTGAATGGTAAAACTTTGCTTGAAGAATAAATACAACGCAATACACATTTAGCCAACAGCTCATTTCATGTGGCTAATGTTGGAGAGGAATTTTAGTGTATATGAATTTGCGATAGCCTCCTTTTAGGGGTAATGTGACAATTACACTCATGTTCGTAAAAAATTAATGAAATAATTAGAATAATATATTTTATTATGGCCAATGGCCACATAAATGCAAATATTGCAATGTCGTTATTTTAGAAATGTGCCAAATAATGTTTCTATGCCATCAGTTCATTTTATATTAACTAAGTAGATATGCATCGTTTAATGGTGAATGGTCATTAATCAATCATCATATCATCTCTTATGGTTGGTGATTATACATTGTGCATATATGTAATTGGTTGATTATTATTAGCCATAAAATCAATTATGTTTCTTATATCACGCGGTCCCCCAACCCCAAGTTTTTTTTGGCACCACTTACTCACTTCTCCGTTTGTTGATTGATAAATATGTTGAGCCATTGACTACCAATAGCACAATAAGAGCTCCCTTAACTGAGGAGTAACTTAAATAAAACTATGTTGGTTGAGCTGAGGTCATATGGGTGAAGGTCTTTTTATTATTTACCATTTTACTTATGTAACCATGTAACATAATGTTCTCCTTGTCTTCTTCTGTTTACTAAAATCAACCTTTCCAAAACTAAAAGTCATATTGTAAAAAATACCATATTAAAGCTTGAATTAAGGACCGATGGAGTGACTTAATATTAATATTTTTAATACCATATTTACGGTTGAAGTTCATGACGTTTTACTCATTACCCCCGGGGAAACTACGCTGTGGGTGAAAATGGGTTAAAGACATTGTACTGTAGTATGTATGTATGTACCTAGTTTGATGGAAGCCGAGTTTTCATAATGTTTGACACCCTACCTCAGGGTGGTTGACCTAGGGGGTTCAAAATGATATAGCATTGAGATCTTCGTCTAACCAAGTTTGGGTCATCTGGGTTGTTGAAGGGGTGTTGTCAGAATACCACGAACATACCAACTAACTAGCAGCAGATTTGAACTCCATTCTTATGAATGTGAGATCATGGGTCCTTAATAGTAAGAAAAATATATTTTATTTATTTATGGGACGAGATAATTTTTTTTTGCATTTTTCTCATGGTCATTTTTTTTTCTTTTTTCCACAGTTTGCAATCTTAAAATTGCAATAAACTCTCGCAGACCAGAAGGAAGAACCACCTTTTTTT
>JAHZNC010004117.1:0-10261 GCA_027744095.1 Zhuqinia jingwanae | reverse complement strand
GAATATTTTCAATTGTGTGCCTCGAGAGTGTGTGTAGGATTAAGATGATCAGTATTGCTGTAATTGCTGTTCAATGAGCTTAAAACACATGGAAAAAAAGCTTTAAATCAAGTATTACGAGTATATGAGATTTTTTTTATATAACACGGTGCCATAAGTTCTTTTTTTTGTAGCTATAATACTCATGTGTTAATAATGGGGTTTTCTTTTTGTAAAATAAAGACATTTAATTTGGAATACCGTTTTTTAAAATTTCTTTTATTATGGATATTATGCAAAGCTGCATCATAAATAAATCTTCTAAACAAGCAAATCGGAGGTAAGGCAGTGAAAAGTTTACTACTTCTACGTTTTAGTTCTGGAAAAGCTGATGCGTGAAATCGACATAGTCAAGGGCTCCAGGTATCGGGTGACCCGTCTTTGGGTCCACGTACGCCTTCATCCGCGACACGCAGTAGTCTGCCATCTCTTTTGTGAGGTTCTGTTTTTAATATAAACACGTTGGTTTTAATTTTTTTTTGGCACAAAATACCATGGCAACCATTTTAACAACCGTATCATTTTTGTTCTAAAATTTTGACTAATTTGTGTTCCAAAATTTTAGCTAATTTTTGTTCCAAAATTTTGACTAATTTTTGTTCCAAAATTTTAGCTAATGTTTGTTCCAAAATTTTAACTAATTTGTGTTCCAAAATTTTAACTAATTTTTGTTCCAAAACAAACGTAACATAATTGTGAATACTGAAAATGGTGTAACTAACCGCATAAAGTTCTTCCCTGGTGACATATCCCCTCTCCCCACTGGTAATAGCCCTGAATGCGTTCTCAATCTCCTCGGAGCTCTGAACATTTTCCGTTTCCTTGGAGATCATAAAGGCCATGTACTCTTGTAGCGACACGTGACCGTCCCTGTTTGGATCAACCGAGTCCAGAATAGCCTCAAACTCTGGATCGGGTTGTCCTTCCTCGACCATCGGAAGATCGTACCCCAAGGCGCGAAGACAAGACTTGAACTCTTGTTGGTTCAGCCTTCCAGACTTGTCCTTGTCAAAGTGTCTGCGCAAAATTCATAAACATAAAATCATGATCACATAAAAGTATTTATATTAAAGGTACCCAATCCGTCTAATATCCCACTCACTTGAACATCATGGAGAACTCTTTAAGGGCATCTTCACTAACACCAGACTGGTTCCTGGCCTGTATCTGTTGCTCGAGGTTATGCTGCATCCTCATCCCCAGCTGATCGAGTTGATCCCATGCCTGTGCCAACCCGACCGTGCTATGCTCCGTGTACCTATTATCCAGGATCAGATGCTCTTCTAGGATCGCACCGAGGTCTTCAATTTTCTTCAGGTCAGATCGTCTGGCACGCACTTCAGCCGCCTTGCGCTGTACACAAACGAATAATTAATAATCTTCATAATAAAAACGTTTACTTAATCCAAATAAAATATGTTCCCAAACCTTGGTAGCCTCAAGCTGTTGTTCCAAGGTCCCCGATCCCTCCATCATGGACGACCTGTTGTTTAAAAAAAACCACCCAAAAAGATTAAAATCCTTCCACCAAAACACACCAACCTGCATGCAACTACAAAAACCAAATCTACAACAAAAAAACCCACACAAATCTACCCAAAAAAGAAAACCACACAAAAATTAGAATAAAATCTAAATAAAATTTACCCATCCCACCCGAGTAACCTGAACCTAAAAAGACAAAACGAAACGTATAACCAAATACGAAAAGCCATAAAATCCCGACCCCCAATAAACTGTATAACCCCTACGACCAAAAAATAAATGGGAAAAAAAGAGTATCACAAAACCCCATACCTCGTCTCAGTCAACCACCCATGAAATGCGTTAGCAATTTTGGCAAACTCCTTCCTAAGTTTATCATTTTCCTCCTGCCTCTGCAACTCCTTTGCGAGATCCACATCCCTCTCCTTGATAATTTTCTGCAAATTCCTCCAAGTCTCCTCCAACGCCTCCATGGTAAACCAAGTATAAGGATTTGGCCCGACATTAAAACTCTTGATCTGTTTGTCAAGAGCACCAAGCGCCTGGAAATCCGCCTCTGCTGACGACAGTGATGCCTGGAATTGTGCGTGTGCTTCCCTCAGCGCTCTTTAAAAAAACCAATTCCAAAAATCACGAAATCACAAAAACATTTACGAGCGTTTCTAATAAATAATCAAAATAATAATCCGTTACCTAATCTCCTCAATAGAGTTACACCTAACAGGATCAGTAAGATCCTCTTCCGCATTCTCAAACCAAGAGTTAAACGCACTAGCCTTCTTGGCAAACGTGAGATACAACTCTTCAATCTGCCTGAACTGTTCCTGCATATGAAGCAACCTGCTCTTCCTAGCGTTACTCGCCTCCAACAACTCCTTCCACCTCTGCACAACATCCTCAAACCTCTTGTTAATCAACCCGGACTGTACATGATTCCCCTCAATCAGCTGATCCTTAAGATTCCTAATATTAGCAATCCCTTCACTCTCAAAAGCATTAAGCCCCGCATCAAAAGTATCCTGTTTCGTAAGTAACGTCTGTACAGTACTCAAATCCCTTCCAAACTCCTCACTCCTCACATGAGTTTCCTTATCCGCGATCCAGCTCTCTACCACATCCGCCTTCCACATGAACTGCAAATACGCCGAGTTGTCCAGTAACCCATGTTTCCGCTTATTAGCCAGCGCGCCTAAACTATCCATTTTCTGTTGTAGCAAATTAACTCGTTGCTCAATTTGCGCCGCATGATGATTAGAAGAAGATATCAAAGACGAGGCGAGCTCATTGATCTCATTAATATTCTCCCGATGCACGGACAGATCCGACTCAAACGCATCATGTTTCTTCAACAACCCCTAAAAACCAACAAAACCCACACATCACAAAAAAAACCCACAACTAAACTAAACGCATTTCACCAACACGCACCTGCACAGCAGCCATGCTATCTCCTAGATCATCAACGACGAGTAGCTGTTGCTTCTCGCTGATCCATGCCTCCTCCTCCTCCACTTTAGCCAAGAACTGTTGATAAACCAGACTCTGTTCCAACTTTTCTCCCCTCTCCGAGCACAACTGCTTCAACTCCAACCACGCCTGACTCAAAGCCTTCAACCTAGACTCAATTTCCGGCACCCCAATATTAGAAATGTCCATGAGCTTGGACCCCGCCTCCTGAACCGCCTGGATAGCGGGTTCATGGGACTGTAGCTCCGCCTCTAGCCTCTTGTGTTTCTTCTTCAAATTTTGCACCCCTACAAACAAACAACCCCTCATTTAGCACACATCATCACCCCCATATATTAATATATGCATCACCCCCATATATTAAAGCATCACCACCCCATCACATAAAATCCCTTCCCACTAATAACCCCAAAAAAAAAAAAACTCACCCGTCAAATCCCTCCCAAAGTCCCCACTCCCAACAAGCAATTTCTTCTCTTTAATCCAACTCTCCTGATCCGCGATATCCCTAAAGAACTGATGCAAAGTGAACGCCTCATTCAACCTGCTCTGCCTATGTGCTGCAAGATTCTTAACCCTCTCAAACCTGGTGTTAATACTCTGCCTCTTCTCCTGTATCGCAACCGCATCAAACTGTTCACTCTCAATCAAACTATCCGCTTGCCCATTCATATCCCCAACCCTCTCCTCATGCGCCGTGATATCCGCCTCAACCAACTGATGTTTCTTGATCAAATTCTGCACACTCGCCAGATCCTTCCCACTATCCTCACTCGTCAACAAACTCTCAACCTCGCCCAACCAAAAATCCAAATCCTTAACAGCCGCGATATAAGTCCTCTGCTTATTAGCCTCCTTCAACTTCAAACTCTTCTCACTGGTCTTCATGGTCAACGTCTCCCACTGATTAGCGATACTCTCCAACCTGGCCTCCACCGCCTCCTCACTCCCAGCACACTGCCTTTTCTCAATGAGATTATGCCCCATGGCCAAAACCGCCTGAATCCTATCCGCATTAGCAGCCAATTCCGCCTCAAAAGCCTGATGCTTCTGATGTTTACTCTGAATATTACTCGCATCCTTATAACTCTCCTCCGTCGCATACTGCAACTTTTCACTGATCCAGTTCTCAATCTCATCCGCGTCCCTCGAAAACTGCTGCAAAGTCTGTGACTCTCCAAGTTTCGACCTCTTCTCAATCAACGCATCCTTCAACTTATCCCACCGATCCAACACCTGCTGCTTCTTCTGAGAAATCTCTGGCGTAGAATAATGATTATGCGAAATGAGTTGATCCGCAAACTGTGTCAACTGCGCAATCTTTTCCTCTTGTGACGAAATAGCCTTATCAAAATCCTCATGCTTCTTAATAAGCGCCTCAACATTATCCGTGCCAGGTCCCCCAGACTCTTGCTTCTGCTGATTACTATCCTTATCCTCCGCCAAGAATGCCTCCCTACAAAAACGAAAACCCCCCGATTAACACGCTACTAAAAAAAAATCCCACTACTACCAAAACCCATTTCTCTGTACCAAAAAAAATCAATAAACAATCTCAATACCACCACCCCTCAAAATCACCCAAATCCTATACACACAAACTTTACCTTGTTATTAGAATTGAGTAACGTGAGAACATCCCCTTTCTTCATGCTGACCTCCCTAGGACTCTTTTCACTGTAATCATAAAGCGCCATTACAACCTCCTTTCCCCCTCCTGGAACGCACTCCCCAACAGGCCCACTCTTGCAAGCATCAGCTTGTTCCCTCAACCCCTCGATCGTGCTCTTGAACGCCTCCAAGTCACTCATGAGCGCCTCGTTTTTCTTCAACAGCGCCTCCGAACTATCCTCATCCTTTCCAAGATCCTGTGACAGCACAAGAGGTTCCTTCTCCTTCATCCACGACTCTGCTTCATTCGCATCAGCAAAATATTGATGCGCCTAATAAAAAACCACCAAAAAAATTAACACCCCCTCAGCAACACACCCCACACTCCCCACTACCATTATCCCACTCACCAGTAACGCATCCTCAAGATCCCTCTTCCGTTTCTCAGCCTTATCCCTTAGCGCTCCCCAGTGATCCCTCAATTTCCCTACCCTAGAGCCAACCTCGTCCGCCATGTACCCTCCCCCTTCACTAACACTTCCCCCCGCCTCACAAACACTGTTAACCCTTCCCTCATGATTACAAATCTCACTCACAACCGCCTGATGTTTCTTGATCAAATTCTGTACCCCAATCAGATCCCTCCCCCTATTATTACTCCCAGCAATAGGTTCCTTCTCCCTCACCCACGCCTCCTCATCCTCAATATCCCTAAACAGCTGATTAACCCTCAAACTGTCACTAAGTTTCTTCCTCCTCATCTCAATAGGATTCATTAGCGCATTGTACCTCCCTTCCACCCCCTCTGCCTTCCTCGCAATAGTCTCCTTATCAAAATGCCCAGTTTCAATAAACTCCTGAGCAGCGTTCCTGATCGCATCAATCCTATCCTGATGCCCCCCAACATCACTCTCAAGCAGCTGATGTTTCTTCTGTAAATTCTGAACACTGGTCAAATCCTTTCCATAATCCTCACTAGTCAGCTGTGCCTCAACCTCACTCAACCACAACTCGATATCCTCGATGGTTCGATTAAACTGTTGCTGAGCGGACGCTTCCGCCAACCTCGACTCTTTCTTCTCTGCGGCCTCCTCCAAAGCCTTCCACAAATGGACAATCTCCTCCACCCTCGTCTCAATCCTATCCGACCCATAATGCGATGAATCGATAAGATTCCTTCCCGCCTCAATGACCTCATCAATCCTCGTTTTATTTGCCTGCAGCTCCTTCATAAAATTGGCGTGCTTCTGCACCTTCCCATTCAAGTTTGTAGGATCCTAAAAATAATTTAAAAAATCAAACAAACCGTAATTATAAAGCAAAAATAAATAACCCACACATTCCCCCTAATAACTCACCAAATAACTATCATCGTTGGCAAACTTCAATTTCCCTCGAATCCATCCGTTAGTCTCGTCGCAATCCCTTTCAAACTGCATCAACTTGAATGCTGCATCCAACGTGGCCCTTCTCATGGCGCTCTTTTCCAAGAGCGCGTTCCTCCTCTGCAACAATAGCGCTCTTCTCTGTGAAACATCCTCTGCCGCATAATGCTGCCCTTCAATCAACTTGGAAGCAAACTCATCGAGTGCCTTAATCTTTTCCTCCTGCGCAGCAAGCGACTTTTCAAAATCCTCATGCTTCTTAATCAAAGCCTCCACGGAATCCAAACTATCCCCAAGATCCGTATTTTCCAAAAATGCCTAAAAACCCAAACGACAATTACAACCAGAACAAAGCCACTGAAACTCCCCCTCTCGTTCACATACCTCCTGCTTTGCCATCCAGGTGTCGGCCTGCTCCGTGTCCCTGTAAAACAGCTGTAGATCCATGCACTGTTCGTAGAGCACCCGCCTGTCTTCCCACAGACTAAGGAGCCCAATCTTCTCCTCACTCAAGCTGTTAAGCTTCTCCGCGACCTCACTGGCGGCAAAGTGATTCCGCTCAACGAGCGAGCTGCCACTGTCACTAATGAGCTTGAAGCTATCCTCCCTGGCATCAATCTCCCCTTTATGCTCCTGATGTCTCTCCAAGAGCGCCTCCGCCCCGGCTACATCTTTGGCTAAATCATCAGCCCCGATGATCTGCTTCATGTCGTTAATCCAGTTGACCAGGTCCCTGTACTCTGACAAGAAGCGATGAAGGGAGTAGCTGTCATCAAGCTTACACTTGCGTGACTGCAATCACAAAGACCATTATTTATAACATTTCCGAGAAATCATATCCCCGACTGAATATCGATGTGTTTTACCTTAGCCTTCTCTACCAGCCCCTCCCAGTTGTCTACAATTTCCTCATGCTTGCTCCTAATCTGTTCCGCATGATCCCCATGAATGCCACATAGACGATCAGCCTCAGCCCCTAGCGTGTTGACCTTGTCATGTAGCGCGGCGAGATCCCTCTCGACCCCTTCATGCTTCCTAATGAGCGCCTGAATGCTAGCTAGATCCCTGCCATACTCATCACTGCTCAAAATGACATCCTTCTCGTTAATCCAAGCAATTGCCTCATCCGCATCCCTATTGAACCTCTGAATCTCGTGTGCCCCAAACAGTTTCTCCTGCCGCATAACTGCCAGTTGCTTGAGCCGCTGCCAGCTGTCATTCAGTTCCTTAAAAAACGAACAAACCCCAAGTCAGCCGATTACTCCAATACACCACCCCGCAATATATGTAACCTAAAATAACAACTCACCTCCCTCTTCCTCTGAATCGTCTCATGTTCCGGATGCCCATCACTAATCAACTTATCCGCGTGAGTGTTAACTTCCATGACCCTATACTCCTCACTTGCCATTTCCTTCTGGAATTCGTCAAACTTTCTCTGTAAAACCTCGACATGCTCGAGATCCGTGCCAAACTCATCAGCGGTGACGAATGTCTCTTTATCCTGGATCCAGAGCAGCACCTCATCGCAGCTCCTCAAGAACTGGACAAGCACCAAAGCCTGCTGTAGCTTCAACCCTTTCTCGGCCAACCGAGAAAGGAGAAGCTCCCAAAGTCTGTGTAGTTCCTCAAGCCGTTTCTTGATCGTGTCGGAAGCATAGTGCCCTTGCGATATCATTTCTTGACCCGTGTTATCTAGCGACACGATAGCATTCGAATGGGCGCTAACCTCTGCCTCAAATGCCTACAAACCCTCACAATCAATTATCAAATCAATGATCAAACACCAATTATCAAATCAATGCACAAATACCAACTACCAAAAAAAATCAACCCAAAAAAAAAACCACCCCCCACTCACCTGATGTTTCTGTATCTTAGCCTGAAGATTAGTAGCATCCTTAAACGTCTCGTCACTAGCTGCTTGTAATTTCTCATAAATCCAGCTCTCGAGCTCATCCGCATCCCGCTTAAAGTACTGGAACCTCCTTGAGTCCTCTAGCTTTTCCCTCTTAACTTTGGTCTCACTCTTAAAGTTGGAGTACCTTCCAAGCACTGTCTCCCTCCTATCCTGAATATCCTCCGCCGTCTCGAGAATCTTGACCTCAGCTTTCCCTTGTTGGGCAGACGCAGTGCTGTGCGTTGGTGACACTGTGGCTGCAGCAGCTGCTAATTGGGAAGCAGAATGGGTAGGTGATGATGGTGTGGGTTCCTGTTCTTCAAGTATCGTCGGCTGCTGACCTTGCATATCTTCAGGCTCCTCATCTTCTTCTTCCTCCTCCTGATGACGTTCCTGATGATGACGTTCCTCCTCGTATTCCTGTTCCATGGTTACTTAGTTGGGGCTCTAAATTTAATTATCACCAAAAATTTAAATCACTAAAATCACAACAACAAAATTACTAATCAGCTGTACCAACAACAACCTAATAAACCGGGTGTAAAAGATAACAATACATTCCAAAACAATATCCCCATAGCAACACATACCTTTAATTAAATCTCGTCTAAATTGATTCCCGAGTAGAGTACCCCGTCCACAAACTGGACACAACTGAATCTGTCGCCAAAAAATTAAAATCCCAATTAAAAATTCGACTTTGTGTTCGCAATAAACGTCTCGTCCTTCAGTAAATATTTTCCACCCGTCCCCAAAACTAAGTGTTTTGACAACAACAATCGAAAGACGGGAAATGCATTTGCTGATGATGATGATGATGAGTATGCCGAGTGTTGCCGTAGCCCGTAATGAGTCGGTACACAACACAAGTCCTTGCTTGTTAAAAACTGGGTGTGTGTTTTTAGCGTATGCCTGTCTGTGTAGGTGTCTCGGTCTTTTTCATTCAGCTTTATTCGCTGTTGAGTAAAAGGGCTGTGCTAGATTCACATACGCCACCACGACATGTTATGTAAATGCACCATATAGATGCTGTGTGTTTATGACTGTGGAATGAGATCACCCACTTCAAAAAAAAAATCCTCTGCTTGTTGGTGATATATTAGACCTTGGTTTGATGTTGGATGTGATCATCACATTCTCTCATTTAATTCTCCTCAAAAGTCTGACTCGTTCCAGAAACTCGTAAAAAAATCGGCATCCGGACAAACCCGATAACGAACGCATATTTTCGGACAGCATATATGTTTACCCGTGTACACACTCAACAACACGGAAATTTTTACATTTCTAACCACAATCGCTTTAATCTATCTTTATGATATGCCGGAGCTTGCAATAAGCTGCATTGTTGTGGACCAGTGTGAATATTTTATTTTGAGTGATGACTTCATCCATTTCATGGACAAATTTGTTTTATGCACACGGTTCTCTCGTTAATAATCACGTTGATTACCACAATCTTCCCCATCACCATGAGGATTATATACACAATGATTTGCGAATCAACTGGAATTACACTCTTGATTGATGGGCCTTGCGTAACCAGTCGCAAAAAAAATATGCTCATGAAACAGAGATTCGTGAAGGGGCGAAATGAGAATCCTTCTCTTAAAATTCTATATTAAAATCTCAAAATTACGTGACTTCTTTTCAGTAGCAAATATAAAAACGACGAATTGTTAATAAATTATATTAATTTCCCAGAACTGATGTTTTTTTGGCCAGTGTTGATCTTTTTTCGAAGCGTAGCTGATGGATAAAACAAATTATTTCTATGTTTATTTTAAACGTTGCACCGATTATAGAACAATCGGTAATCACCTTGAAACGCAGCAACGCGATAAAAACATTAAACCACAGAATCAAATAATGGTTTAAAAAAATGCTCCAAGTTTTCAATAACAAAAGTTTATTAATTAAAAATGCTGAAAGTTACAAAAACTCTTAACCAAATAAAAAAAATCACAGACATCAAAAAATTAAAAACTAAATCCCAAAAAAAATTGTGCAAAATCCAAAAATTGCAAAAAAATAAATTTCCCCCAAAAAAAACAAACCCACTTAACCACATTTAAACTATCGGTTTAACTCTTTGCTTTGCTCTCCTTCTTCTTCTCTGCACTACTATTCCCGCCGGTGACAGTGCCGTTGCTAACCCTAACGATAACCTCCTGTGATCCCTCAAGAGGTTTAGCCACAAAAGCGACCTTCTCATGTGATCCACCAACATCCTCAATAGGACTACTGCCCCCTGCCGTGCTGTTAGTAAACAGCCTGATAGCGTTATCCTTAGTTAAATTAGCAACTTGAGTGTTTGTCAGAGAGTATACGGTGGGTGGTAGCCTATCATGCAGATACGCCACGTTTGGTTGAG
>JAHZNC010004116.1:0-10659 GCA_027744095.1 Zhuqinia jingwanae | reverse complement strand
GCCTTACATGAAGTTTTTTCTTTTTTTAGTGTACCGTGCGGTACAGCTTTGAAACGAAGCATTTCTCCCGGTCTTCGCAGACAAGTACTACCATATTCATCATACTTCCGTATGATGTCTGTAGATGGAGGAAGACGATATGCAATACCACGATATTGCATGATAAGTGATAAGGCATTGTATGTACTATGTACATAGCTATATCTCGCCAACGTTTACTTACACACGCATCACGCATCTCATCCTCAACCTGTTCGGGAGTAAAGTACACAAGTCCAATGCAAGCGGGGATATTCAAGAGAGTCGCTGAGTTGTCAAATCAAGGAGAATGTGTGTAGAAGTAGGCGCACAGATTTATTTTCACATTATTAGCTGGCTACACAAATGATGATTGAATTAATGACGATGATGATGATGATGATGATGAGCATCAGTTTAAGCATCTCTGTCGACCGCTGTTTATAATAAAAAGGGTGTATGTATAAAATGGGAAAAATAAATCCATCCTGCATACCTGTACAACAAATGGAAGATTGATAATATGGAATGGCATTTTGGTACACGTATGCATATTACACACATATAGTGGAGCTCACATATGTTTAGGAACACCGCATCAACCCATTCACTAGTATAAAAAATTGAAGCAGAATTAGACATTTGCATGAATCGGTGCTGTCGTCGGTTTCGCTAAGAAAGTAAATAAGGTTGAAAGGAAAGATGTGATGCGATGGGATTTGTCAAACATTGTCATCATCTGTGCTGTTGACTGACTAACAATAAATTGTGATGTGATTGTTTAAATATGCTGATATTTTGAAAGTAATTATTTCATCAGCATTAGCATACGTGTATTAAGGCAATCAGTGATTTATAAAAGTGCTCGAAAAACATTTAGTCATTATAATTAACTTGAAAAGTTAGTCAAAAAGTGACAGGTGTATTGACTTTTTTTCCTGGTACGGTCGGGTGCTGTTTCCGGTCTTACTTTTGTTTTATCACTGGTAAAAACATGTACTAACAAAAGTACACAAACATGGTTGTATTATTATATTAAATAGACAGAATTTTGTTGGTTAAAATTGCCATTAGTTTTTGACATGTACAAAAGTAAAGATAACTTTAATTACTTCTGAACAGAAAGCGGCAACAGCATTAACATCAACTGATTCCCGTGCTATACAACTTTGCACGTTTGCTTTATTACCGGAAAAAGGAAAAGGTCCTGGAGAAAAAAGGAGTGTCTAGGGTTCTTTAAATTTCTTCCTGATTTGAAACCAAACCTTATTGTGTCTGTCTCGAGATAACTTTGACTTATAATGGTAAAGTTTTAATTTAATTAATAATATTTAACGAACATTTTTTTTACTTTTTATTAAATCATTACGGTTAGTTTGTTTAGACTTATGTGAGAGGATATCATCATATTAAAAAACCATTACAAATAAGTTAGGTATTTTTTTCATTAATATAATAGCAATTAACCACAACCAAATACCAGTTAGTTGGACGAGGAAAATACAAAAATATCTCTATATATTTTTAATCACGTCATTTTTGAGCGCATCCAAAGTTAAACTGAACATGCAACATTTCCACACCGTATCAGATGTTATTTTCTAGGTTAAGTTCCAGTGTAGCATTAATAGGTTACTAATAGAACAGCTGGAAAATAAACACAAATTTAAGGCTGAACGTTTGATTATGGTCATAAGTGCTTCTTGTGTAAACACACTCAATAAAAAGAACTGTCCAAAAAGTCAAGTTTCTAGTTTGTAGGTGAAAGAACTGCGAGATACTTTTTGAAAAGGAAGAATTGTTATCATTTTCATAATTTGTCGAAATTTAGTTTATCGTTTTCATTATGGTTATTCGAAAATTCAATTAAATATTTCGATTTGGATATGGGTCAAGGTTCCAGTTTGAACAGGGAATACGGAATGCAGTCTTCAAATTCCCATACGCCAACTCGGCACTCTTTCAACAATGTAAAAAATTATATCTTGTTAAATCTTACTCGTGCTTTAGCCTGGTTCATTTTTTAAATTATTGCTCACATTCGCAAGATTTATTAGTTCGCAGTATTCAGCTAAATATGTTTTGGAATTTATATTTATAGCCATAGCCATGTCATAGCCATAACATCTTATTTCGTTCATTACATTTTGCTATAATAATGGTTTACTTGCGATCCATTCCTTCACTGGAACAGCTCAAGTTTTCAGCACAATTCATAATTTCAGATTTTGTTCTTTTGTAGTTTAAAAATATATGTATATATATTAGTGCATGTAAGTAAGTACATGTAGTGATACCTCTCAGACTTTAATCTCTACTAACGTGTATCTTATTTATTTTACAGCCTCTCAAACTTGAAGTCAAGCGTAAGCTTACAGCAAGGTCGGACCGTGTAAAATGTGTCGATCTTCATCCAGCTGAGCCTTGGTTGCTGGTGTCGCTGTACAATGGCAACGTGCACATTTGGAATCATGAGAGCCAGCAACTGATCAAGACTTTTGAGGTACATCACTTCACAACTCACAACTGTTGTGAGCCATCACTTAATTACCAAACTGTGAAGAATTAAACAATTTGCTAAATCTATTTTTGAAGGTATGTGACCTACCTGTCCGGTCTGCCAAATTCGTGGCCCGTAAAAACTGGGTAGTTACTGGCTCTGATGATGTTCAAGTTAGAGTATTTAATTACAATACATTGGAAAGGGTACATAATTTCGAAGCCCATTCCGATTACGTAAGATGTATTGTTGTGCATCCAGTGCAGCCGTACTTGCTCACCTGCAGTGGTACGTGCCTTATGTCATCTTGTCACAAAGGTTGCATATTTCTAATGCTATTAGTATGTACTGTTCAATCTTTTAAATATTGTAGATGACATGTTGATAAAATTATGGAACTGGGAAAAATCATGGAGCTGTCAGCAGGTGTTTGAGGGACACACCCATTATGTAATGCAAATCGTAATTAATCCCAAGGACAACAACACTTTTGCGTCTGCCTCACTTGATCGAGTTGTAAAGGTAAGGGGAAGAAGTAGCTATATTTGTCGTTTTAACGCGAAATATTTGCGAAACATGTAATTATTATCGGAATTTGATTTTAGGTTTGGCAACTGGGTTCTGCGACCCCCAACTTTACTTTAGAAGGGCATGAAAAGGGTGTTAACTGCGTAGACTACTACCACGGAGGGGATAAGCCTTATCTTGTCTCTGGAGCTGATGACAGGCTTGTGAAAATTTGGGATTATCAAAACAAAACGTGTGTGCAAACCTTGGAAGGGCATGCTAGCAATGTGTCGGCAGTTGGGTTCCATCCAGAGCTTCCAGTCATTTTAACTGGCTCGGAGGATGGGACTGTCCGTTTGTGGCATGCTAATACGTATCGTCTAGAAAATACTCTAAATTATGGCTTGGAGAGAGTGTGGACCATTGCTTGCTTGAAAGGGTCAAACAATGTTGCGGTTGGCTATGATGAAGGCAGCATTATGTTCAAGGTAGCTTAATTGTGCTGAACAGAACAACTATTTTAATCATAGAACACTTCATCTTTATAGTGAACAGTGTAGATTTTTTCAATGTCATGTAATTTTAATTTTTTTTTTTAAACAGGCTGGTCGGGAAGAACCTGCCGTGTCAATGGACACAAGTGGCAAGATTATCTGGGCAAAACACTCCGAAGTCCAGCAAGCTAATTTGAAGGCTTTACCAGACGGTGGAGAGATTAAAGACGGCGAGAAATTGCCGTTAGCTGTTAAAGATATGGGAAGCTGCGAAATTTATCCTCATACTGTAGCTCATAATCCAAATGGGAGGTAATTTACGAATCAAATTGAAACAATACATATTTATATATTATGATATTATGATTTATAGTAGTGTCAAAGGAGATACTAGAGTAATTGATTGATTTGTTTCCAATAGAGGAGACTTTTTATCTTTCCCTATCAACTCTGTTGAATTGCACTGTTTTTAAATATGAATTTTATTTTACCAGAACCATGTACTTACTCGGTTACATTCCAAAAGACAATCGCCTTTACTTGACCGACAAGGAACTTAATGTTGTATCGTACAATCTTCTGGTCTCTGCGTTGGAGTACCAAACTGCTGTGATGAGAAGAGATTTTGAAACAGCGGATAAAGTACTTCCGACAATTCCAAAAGACCAAAGAACGCGCGTCGCACACTTTTTAGAGAAACAAGTGCGTAATTTTATAACATTATGATGTTTTTTATATTTAAAGAGTATGTTTTTATTATGTATTAATGTGAATTTATTCGTGAATAACCATCTTTACCGATTTTCCTTCAGGGGTTCAAACAACAAGCCTTAGCTGTATCCACTGATCCCGAGCACCGCTTTGATCTTGCTGTGCAGCTAGGAGATTTGAAAACTGCGAACCAAATCGCTAAAGAAAGTGACAGTGAGCAGAAATGGAAACAATTGGCGGAATTGGCAATCAATAAATGTGACTTTACATTAGCTCAAGAAGCTCTTCATAATGCCAACGACATGGGAGGCTTACTACTTTTAGCCACTTCAGCTGGCAATGCTGACATGATTGAAAAATTAGCTTCAACTGCGGAGGCATCAGGGAAAAACAACGTTTCATTCACATCGTACTTTATTTTGGGAAGATTGGAGAAATGTTTAGACATTCTGGTGAATACAGAACGTATTCCAGAAGCAGCATTTTTTGCAAGGTAATCTTTCCAAACCAAATATTTAAGTGAGGAAGTTGAATTCAAGAAGTAATAATAATGTTAAATGTTCAATATTTCATGTAATACAGAACATATATGCCAAGTCAAGTTCCACGAATTTTGTCGTTGTGGAAAGAACAGCTTGGTAAGGTTAGCGAGAAGGCTGCCCAAAGTCTAGCAGATCCTATCCAATATGAAAATCTGTTTCCGGAATATAAGGACACTTTAAAAGCAGAACAATATGCGGCACCACAAAGGAGGAATCTTCCCCCAGCCACAGCATATGGAAAGATTCCTGTAAGTAAGCTATTTGGTTTTCAATGATTTAGACAATTTAGTCCTGGTGCATTGGAGTAAATGTGAATTTTCATTTTTTGTAGGGATTAAATGAAAGAAATCTTCTGGAAGAAATGAAGGCTGCAGAGGCTCAGGGAAAATTCAGATACGTCCCCAAAGAGTCTGTTAACTCTAATGACATTCTAGTAGAAGAGAAGGAGAAACCTTTTGCTCCTCCTCCCAGGACTGAGCCCACACTTCAGTCAATACCTAAGGCAATGCCCCCTCCAATTGTTCCAACGCCCAGTGCAGTTCCACTAATTCCAACACCAGCTGCTGTAAAGCCTCAAGTAGTAGCAAGCGCTCCACCACCAGCTCAGAAACCTGCATCATTGCTTTCTGATGATTTTCTTGATCCTGAGTTAGATCTAGAGTTGGAAGGAATGAATTTAGACGGGGATGATGAGGTAAACTAGCATAATATAATATGCAAAGTCTGTCATTCTGTCGTATTTCTATAAAAAAAAAACATTTCTTCTTTGCAGGATGTGAACTTTGACGAAGATCTTCTGGAAGATGACTAGGGTGATTTTTTTAAATATGAAATTGTGTGCTAAAGTGTAAATCCCAACAGAACATGCCATTTTGCAGGTATATATTATTATGATTTATGATCCCTTTCCTGAAGTTATATGGAAGAACATATGTGTGGGAGTTTGATTGTCCGATATAATTATTGCGTATGTAAAAAATAATTTATTTCATTATATTATTATATATTAAAGTTTAATAAAGTAAAAAGCAAGAATTTTAGACTTAAGTAAATACTAAATACAGTATAACAATACAATTATTATTTGTTTGGTTTCTTCGATTAACCTTTATTTGGATATCGGAGCGACAAAACATACACATAAACTGTAAAAAGTCATACACATTGTTCATCGCTGATAGAATATATGTATAGGGTAAGGTTACAAGATAATCCTTCAAAAAATAGTGAAGTAGACTAGTTAAAAACGCGTGGTTTTAAAAACATCGTTTGATCGCTACACAAGTGACTGGTGTACGTTATTTGAATGAATAATTAAACACTAACTGCGGTGATAAATTGGCAGTTTGTCAAGCCAGAACCTAGCCATTGGTAAGTCAACCTAAAGAGGATTAAAACTTAATTTTATAACTACTAAGTGTTACGAAAGGC
The DNA here is from genome assembly GCA_027744095.1 of Zhuqinia jingwanae. NCBI lineage: Eukaryota > Metazoa > Arthropoda > Collembola > Entomobryomorpha > Paronellidae > Zhuqinia > Zhuqinia jingwanae. The sequence goes on along the minus strand of JAHZNC010004116.1, from coordinate 4,456 downwards.
AACCCCACTTGATTTTTTCTTGTGAGTTCGGCAAGTAAATAGTTCCTCATTGTTCATCATGTGTCAGAAATGGGGCAGTATAGTATTGGAGAAGTCGCTTTGCATTCCCTACAGTTAAGAGTTGCCAATCAGCAAGACTAAAATGTGTAGCTATCAAACAAAGTAAGTAATCATTCATCACTGTGGTCAGGATCCGAGTCCGTCTTGGGGAGGAACACAACTTCACAAGAGCTGCCGGACATCATCCCCCCATTATTGGAGTCTATTGATGGATGTTTTCTTATAGAACGACCTTCCTCTCCATCAGTCTCCGCGGCTGATAAATCATCTTTGCGAGAAGAGCGATCTGGTTTGTTTTTTCGTCGTCTACTAGTGCTCTCGTCAGAGTTATCATTGGAATTATCACCTTCAGTACCATCCACTAGTTGCCAAGATGGAATCGCTGGTGGCGATGAAAATTGACTACGGCCTAGTAATAAGCTCTTTATAGTGGCTAACTCATTCTTAACTTCTTGCATTTCGAATGATCGGGAAAAGGAATTTGAGGAATGAAGTCCTTGTAGCTGGCTATCCCTAATAATTTGCTTTAGTTCATTGACTGACTCGTTGAGTTGCAGAATGGATTGGAGGAGCTGCTCGTATTTCTGTTCCTGACGGGTTCTGGTTCCGAAAATCCTTGGTGCTATATAACTCTAATGTGGAGAAAGAGAAATGGAAACCGATTTGAGCTAATTTGTTTGACTTAGTGCATATATATTAATTGTAAAGTTCTGCTGTACAAACCTTCCATAACGAGTACAGACTATAAGATCCAATGGAAATGAGGGCAACCATATTAGCTACATCTTTGGCTTTAATCCACAAAGAGGTTCTGGATTCAGGGTATGCTCCTATAGGAATTATTTGGCCAACAGTTGAGATATTCTGAACAAAGAATGTAGACAAAACAGTTACATACATACACTTTTAGTCAATTATTGTCATTTGTTGAAATATAAATGTACAACGTTCATTCATACATTATTTTCTAAGTCTCCATACACTCCTACTTTTTGACACGCAGCTTCAATTTCATTTTCAGTCAATCCCTTCTTCCGAAGGAATGCTTGTTTCTGAGTCAAAGTGGTCGGTCGTACACGCGGGTTTTGTAGAAATTTAATAGCTGTTGACACCTTCAAATTCCGAAAATAAAACACATTAAAATGTATTTAATACGTAGATTACATCGTCATACACGTCATATATAATAGTTTACCAGTTGCTCCCGAATATTTTCAGTAACCACTGGTTGAACAACCGTCTCTTCCTGCAACGCTTCTTCCGACGTAGACTCCATTGTTGGCACTTCTCCGAAAATTCTCTTTTGAATATCACGTGATTTTCTGTGACTATGCTCTAGTAAAAGTAAGCGAAGGCGACATAAATGTTTAAATGTTGGAAATAAATGGATGTTTTCTGATACGAAGCCAGTCCACATCAAACATTAGTAAATGAAGCGCTGGCGCTGGGTAATTTTGCTAATTGGCAAACAATTAGTAAAACGTACTTTCACTCGGGTGATGAATACGTTCAATGTTTAATCTGAAAACAGAAAACAAAGTAGCAAATTATCAGCTAACCCCAATCGTTTGAGTACATAAACAATCCATATCCATCCACACATTAGCCAACTTTTATTTTTATGGCATGCAGAAATATTGACATGATTAATTACATGAACCATAAATAAAAATGGAGAGACGAAAATAAACAAGTCAACTTCAACTAACCCAGTCCACTTGCTGCTTTCTTCACGACTTCATTGCATGGTATACATAGTTGATCAGCTTATCAGCTTAATTTACATCAATTACGATAATCATAACTGCAACATAGTAGTCATGTAATGCTTGTCATAAAAAAGAACTAGACTATACGGTATATTATAATTCCAAACCAAAGTGACAGTTTTCTCCACCAAGTTTCACTGATAAAAAATTCAAAACATTTTCTTCCTCAGATTCACATTTCGCACAAGCCGGACGGGAACACTACACTTCCAAAGGATTCGCCTAAAGCTGTCGCATGAAATGGAGAATAATGGAGATATGTAGCCCTAATATTCCAGTTTTGTCGGAATCTCCAGCAAAATGGGCTTGAAGTTTGGATAATCTTCGTTCATTTTTTTCCCCTTTGAGCATGTCTCAGCAACAGCGTCCGATTCAATTCAGAGAGATTCAATTATTTAATACACTCAAGCAACTCAGCAGCTGATGTTTTGTTTGCTTCTTCAAAGCATGTATAAATGCATGCAATGCAAAACAAGGGAACAACTCGCTAGCTTGTTCTTTCGTGCACGTAAGTGCACTCTAGCGTACATTTTTTAATGCACGCCAAAATATATGTAAGTCTTGTGAGGCATTGAGCGCTGGGAAGCTGTACTATTTGAACTGCACCATACCGAACAGCGTGTTCTATTGATACGGTAGTAAGCCACTACAGTAGTCTTTATCCAGAGAGCATCTGTACATTGGCAAGGATTTAAAAAAAACTTTTTCTAATTGGGGAAGTTAATTAAACAGGTAAGTTACTAGCTAATTAATTTCAAAATTAAAGTGATCAATCACATACTGTGTTAATTGTGGCGAGTAGTATTTTTAATCTAACGAGAGAGAATAATTTTTTGCTTGTTTTTTGAGGTGAAGTTTGGGTGCTCAAACTGCGTTTTTGTTTAAATTGGTGTATAAATTTGTAGTGGAGTTTTGAACATTAAATTGGATTTGACTTTGTCTTTTTAAAATTTTGTTGATTTGCAACATTGTGTTGCTCAGTTTTTAACGTATTTCCTCAAATTAATAATATATATTTGTAATTTTGACGTATATAGCCAGAATGGGGAAGATCATGAAATCAGGGAAGGTGGTCCTCATCCTGAGTGGCCGCTATGCTGGAAGGAAGGCTATCGTCATTAAGAACAACGATGATGGTACATCAGAAAGGCCCTACGGTCACGCCATCGTTGCCGGCATCGATCGTTATCCCAGAAAGATCATTAAGCGTATGTCAAAGGACAAAATCGCTAAGAGGAGCAAGATAAAAACTTTCTACAAGGTAAAACATTTGCTAATAATAATAGTAGAATAATTATGTAAATGACTTTAGTAGCAGCTATTTATATTTTACAGAATGTCACTATGTTTTTAAAAACTTTTTTAAAAAAATGCTATGTTTTGGATTGTTTCAGGCGATTAACTATAATCATATGATGCCCACACGTTATACCGTAGACATCACATTTGGAAAGGCCGAACAAAACTCCAAGTCCCTCCGTGACCCCATGAAGAGGAAGAAGGCTCGTTTCCAAATCAAGACCAAGTTTGAAGAGCGTTACAGAACGGGAAAAAACAAATGGTTTTTCCAAAAACTTAGATTCTAATTTTATCGTTCTGTAATTTTTCAGGAAAAAGTAAAGATAACTTTATAAAAAATACTTTATCAACTATTGATTTCATTGTGAATTTTTTATTTCTGGAAAATAGACAAGCCAATGTCAACAACATCATTACGTTATATTTTGTTCATAAGATAATACAAACACGACAGTGAGAAGAAACAGGGTTTAATGCTGATGTGCAGCTGCTTCTACAAATCTTCCTAGTTGATCGTTAGAAAATTGTCTCGCATTTTCATCCCATTTCCTAGATGTTAAAACTAGTAGAGAGTGAACTTCCTTATCAACTTCATGTAGCATTAGGGTCATAGGTTGTGGCTCCGGTGAAGTGGAAATTCCAGGAATCTGGAAACGTATTTTTAGTGAATATTACAATCCATAAAAATTGAAACTAGTTGAGTTCTGAATTATCTAGAAAATCAAATTGTTTTCAAATACCACATGTAAGGGAACTATAGCTTCTCCAAGAAATGCATTTTTGCTTAGCAAGTCATAATCCTTAGCCGTGAAAACGAGGACTGATGAGCTTCTCTGACAATCGTCTTTTGATATGGGAAAATAGAAGCTTTCCTCAAATACGGGGTTTAAATTTTTCCATTTTACTTTAGTTGTGGACGGCTTATCCTGTTCAGTGTTTAGATAAAAGTCGGGTTATATTTTACAGCGCAAAATCATTTGAAAGTATTTGTGCAATTTTAAAATGCATAATAATCTTATATTGTACGTTTGAAAAGTAGATGGCTGGCCGTAGTTCCAATTCAATCATGGAATCACTTGTGGGTTGCATTTTATGAAAATATTTTAAAACAGTCAGTTCCTCATCATGCGGAGTCAGATCCGAAGCGGAAATTACTTCAACGGCCAGTTTTTCATTCCAATATCCCATTCTAACCCGCAAGGCACCGAATTTAGTTTTTCCTTTGAAATTCTACCGAGGAAGGCATAACTTATCATTGAGTCCAAATTAAATCTCAACAAACTCTTAAATGTGCGGTGGTATTTAGATAAGGGACTGGCAGTATACTT
>JAHZNC010004114.1:0-12547 GCA_027744095.1 Zhuqinia jingwanae | reverse complement strand
TTTTTTGAGTGATTTCGACGACGGTGCATTAAATATTATGTTAGTTGGGAACGGGGCATACTGCAATGCATGCAACGCGCGAATATGTACACTGATACGCATGCATACATATGTGTATGCACAGGGATTTCGCAATATAAAAATTAAAGTTTCAACGTAACTCCCCCGGGGGATGAGCGAGGTGGCTGAAAATCAATAAGGTTGGAGACGAGCAATCACTAGTAAAGTCAAGAAGCAATTTTTTAGCTACGAAAATAATCTGAAAAGCGTGTGCTGTCTTGTGAGCATATGTGTAATGAAATGCCGTCCGGCCGTTCCCTCACTTTCTTGGAAACTATAAGATTCTGTTTTCGGTAATCGATACCTTCGGTAGTACAGTAGCTCGGACGAGGGACGAGACGAGAAGACCAGGTTAAATGGTGCTCCCCCTGGGTAGGGGAGGGGGGAACAATTAAGTTATGTACGCATATACTACATAATATGTAGTACATATTACATAGTACACAAATTTTGTTGTGCTAATTAGCCAATTACCATATTCGTAATCAGCGCATCAAATTACCCCTACAAACCTAGTTTGATTAATGTCAATTGGCCTAACTGTTAACGTTTATTGAAGGAAAGTTACAGACGGGCGTATTTTGGGGATTTTATAAAGTAGCTTTGCTACTTAATAATAATGGATGAGTAACATTGGAACAGGTGCAGCAAAGTTAGTAAGATGACTGCGTATATACACAGGTGAGCTTTATGCCAATCAATGACCTTCCAAAGTGGCTCTGTGTGTGTTATTTCCACTTGCATCATCAATATATCATCTATCATCATATCATTGCTGCCGTTTTCAACAGCATCATAAGCTCGAGTACGGGAACAGGTGTGGTGTTGACCTGATCATGTAGTATTCAGGTGCAGGCGGTGCAGGTGTTGTTTACTTGAGAATGGGCAAAGACTAATTGAATCATATACCAACATTATCAACAGGCATAACATGCAGAGAAATGATAGCCTTCCCAGCTAGCAAGGTATTGGTTCTGGATCATCATCTAATTATCCATGACATTCCTTTTCCACCGAGTTTGATCATCGTCATCGGAAAAAAACATATTATCTTTTGATGTCATGCACACACTTGAGATGCTCTTTATCTTTCTAAAAAACAAAATATAAATAAATATTTCATCAAACAATTTAAAAAATCAAAGTTTTTGATTGCACAAATTTTTTTTCGTAATTTTTTGTATTTGAAATTTTCCAGATTAAAAAAGTTTTTATATAATGTTTACAAAATTAGCTCCAATCGTGATATAAATTGTAGCCTACCAGCACAATTAGCAAACCGTTCCATTAGTTTATTGCAAAAATTTGTTCTCATCCTGCCTCTCTGCTGCAGATTAAGTCAGACATAAATATCAGATCATGTCCTTCCCTCGTGCCGCCATTAGGCGCTTTAATGAAACAGCAGGTATTTACTTGTTAAAATCTTGATAAATTTTCCGTACTTAATGAATTATGTATATTGTCTCTTTTTCTGCTGCAACAGCAGCAGTCCAAGCATTTTAGATAATTCTTAGGATGATGATGACACATGACATTAGTGCTAAATAATATATCTAACTTTTCTTCTTGTAAACACGCTCATTGCCGCATGAATATAATATATAAATTTTATTAACGTACACTCGTATACACGCTTTCCTGCATGCATGTAGATAATTCCATTCCTCCAATTGGATTTTATGACCCTAAATTCACAACTGACGTTGCTGCGTCATCTACCCTCAAAAGGATAGGCTTTATTGATAGATGGGGACGTGCCAGTTCTAATAACAACGTTGTTGGGAGTGAAAGCTCTGTCGCATCTGGTGCTCCTCTTGGAGCTGCTGGAATAATCCCTTTGCGAACACGCTCGTCATCGGTGGGATTTCGAGTTCGGAAGGGTTCAGTAACAAGGACATCAACTGCATCTGAACCGAGACAAGCTACTTCCCGTGTTTCATTTGCATCCTCTGTGTCTGTCTCTGGGGGAAGAATCGATAGAGATGCTTCAACTGGCAAGCTTACCCGAAGAAGATCCTCAACTGCTGGAATAAGTCCCATAGAGAATATGAATATGCGACGAAAGAGTAGTGTAGGTTCTCAAATAACAAGTTATTTTAATGATTCCCATCAAAACCTTCCAAAAACTAACTGGCATAGAAATAGAGGAGGTATGTATAGGTATTTGATTTTGTTTTATTATAGCACACTCGCGTTGGTCGAAGTTTCAGCAAACCTAAATTGCCAAGGCCAAGATCTCGCTCTCCTGTATCCTCCAAGACCAACAGCATTTTGCGTCATACTCCATCCACAACCTGCTCCTTTAAGTTATGTTCTCCCCAATTACCTTTTGTTGAAGCATTTAGAGACACACTGAAAGCTGAAGGAGCGTTTTACCCAATGGCAGTAGTGCCGTTCCAAACGGCACCTTCGGCTCCCACAGACGATTCCCTTCTTTTGGAGCCTGGTGAAGTGTGTACGCACCCACGATCTTCCAGATCCCAGATAAACAGTTTCAGAGCAATTCACGATAGCCATGCATCATCCTCTAGGAATATTTTCGATGAGATCCAATCACTGGCGGAGGGCCTTCAAACTGAGTTATCCGAATATAAGGCAAAACTAAGTAAAGAACGAGCTAGAATTCAGGAGCTTGAAGCAAAGAAGCTAGAATTGGAATTTATCAATCACTCTCTGAAAAGGCAAGTGGAAAAGTATGATAAAATAAAAGACTCATGGGAAGCTGGAGAATTGGATAACCAATCCACAGTACATGAAATGGTCAGAGAAAAAGAAATGATGGAAGTTAAAGTCGGCGAAATTCAAAACAAAGTAGAAGACCTTGCACAATCGGAACTTGATTTAAAAGAAAAGGTGAACCAGTTGGAGCAAGAAAAGTTGCAGTGGCAAGAAGAGGAAAGGAAGTATGAGGTCACGATAGACGGATTTTCAACATTACTCCAAGAGGAGCAGTCCAAAAGATCAGAAGTCGAGAAGCATATAAAAGAGCTGGAGACTCAAATGGACACATGCTATCACACGTGTGAAAGTCGTATGGCAGACACGGAGAATATGAAGGAGACTTACGAAGTCAAAGTTCAAGAGTTGCAGGAACATGTGACGGAGTTGGTCACAAAGTTGGATAACATTAGGAGGGAGTTGGAGATTCAAAAGACTTTGATGATCATGGTTAAAAAGGAGCATCAGGAGGAACAGGAAAAGAATAAGACTTTGAGTCAGCAGAATGAATGACATTATCAGTTGAAAAATTCCAGTTGAAATTGGCCCACTTGAAAACGTATAGACACAATAATAATCTCATATTCTCATTTCATTTCACATCCCCGAAAATTATGTACGTACTCGTCTTCAATTTAAAACTGTTTCAAGCATCAAATTTAATTACACGCGCTCAAAATTACGAATAAAATAGATGCAATCATTCAGTTTCAAAAGTAATGTTCAAGAGTCTGTGTTCGAGTTTTCATTCCTGCATACCATACTATAAGCCAGAAACTGCATTTTCCATCCATACCACTTGCTGCTATGTCGCATCTCAAAGTGCCCCATCTTTTCTGTTAGCATTTGTTGCACAAAATCCAACAAAGAGATTGGTTTGCTCGTTGTATTCAAGAGAAGTAGGGCACGGAAAATGGTAAACCGTCAGTGGTCAGCAGCAGGCAGATGCTTTTGTTTTGATCTTGTTTGTTTGCTTATTTGTTGGTGTGTGGGTCTTGTTGAGCTTGAACAAGAGTTGCAGCAGTTGACGTATTTTTAGTGTGTTGTGTTGTTGTGTATCCATCTTCCCTTGCATCCGTTGCATTTTTTCCGTTCCGTACTAGGGCTAATTAAAATCAACCGCATTAATTGTTTTTAGTTAAAATTGTCAGTAACATTGTGATTTTTCAGTTAAATTGGCAAGTATTAAGTAGTTGCTAGTTGATATTATAAGTAAAGGTGAGTACTAGTAGAAAAATAATAATAATTTATAAATGTCAAAGTCCATAGAATCCAGATGATAGCACTTGGAACTTGCATTTTGTATTGAAAGCTAATTATTTATGATTTATTTTGCTTGATTCAATTGCAGGATATTATTTTGTGTTCATTAGTGTACTATCATCATGGGAAATCTGTATTCTCAATTTTCCGAGGATGCGAAAACATTCAAGGAACTAACAAAGGAGGGACAAACCGCAGAAGGGGATCCTCTTGTGTCACCGACACCGAATAATGGTGCGCTGGTGAATCAAAAAATTGCGGGACTTGTTGATCCTCGTTCGCCTAGTCAAGGAGTGAGCAGAACTCCTTTGGAGGTAAGAGAAGTGAACGGAGACTATGGAGGTGCATATGTAGTATAGTATGAATCATACTGTGTGGTGCAGTGTACAGCTTTGTTTAGTTCGGGAGGGTAATGGTAATGTGGAGTATGTTTGTGAAATGATAGATTGAAGAGCGAAATAGAAGGATTGAAAGGACTCGTCTGAAGAACCAGTTCAACAAGGAAAACAACTTGACAGTTCCACAAGTTGATATTGTTCCTCCGGGTGACCTCGTGACAACTCCAACTGGTCCACCACCGGGTAAAGGCTTGCTCCCTGCCTTTGATCCAAGATCACCCAACCCGGAAATAAATCGTACACCTATTGCTATTAACCAGAATGCGGGGGTAGTAGGACGAAAAATGTTCCTGAATCAGGATAATCTTATGGATTGAAATATGAGCTAGAAGAGATGTAAAGGTCAAAGGTTGTCGTCCTGTATAGTGTGCAAGTTTCAAATCGTTTCTTCGGGGAAAGTCGCACATGTTCAAGATAGTTTGTAAACACTAAACACACTCTTTTTTATACTTTTTTTACGAAACCAGTGTCACAAGTGACACCCAACAAACAGACTACTGTAGTTCTAAGAATCAAAATCGATATTTGTTTTTAATCTTTTATAGTGTATGGTATAAGGGTAATTTTTAAAAGTGTACCTTAATCTATAATGTTTGTAAAGTAATTTTATTATGGTGAAAGGGCAATGAAATCTTATTAAATACATATCACATTGCTAAATAAAACATTTTCCGTTTTGATGCGTATTTTTTTATTCATTAATAGAACAACTTGAATTGTTAACAAAATCTATATCTATTACACAATTTTTCTAAATTCTACAAAAAACTGTCAGTAATGGTCAATGCTTATTTAGTTTCATTGATTAGTATACTATTTTAAAACGATAAATAGCTCAAGTAGATATTATTGAGATTCATCAGGATAATAATCATCTTTCAGATTTGCTTGTACTTTGTAAACTGTATAATAATAGCGTATATGGGAGTTAAGTAAATGACTCTGCCTTCTATAAATCTTCTACCAAAATTACCAATTACTCTAGTTTTATACAAAAACGCAACAAGCTAAGTAATTAAATAATATAACAAAAATATAAAACATTACCTTAATGAACATTTAAGCATCACAATAAAGTATGTAACCTCAACAGAATATGAACTAATTACATTTTTTTTTAAATTATTTATATATACATCTTCTTAAATATCTAATAGTAGACGAACATCAACATTTGCTGTAATCTATAAGATAGCCTTAATTAATTATTATAATTATATTATTTAAAAACATTTTATAAATGCACACAGGTAACTTGCATTTTTGCATAAATAATATCATCATCATTTGCTCCACAAAATCATCAAGATATTACAATTTTTTTGTCAGACTATGAAAATTTATAATGATCACACAATATTCCATTTATCGTCCAGTGAATGATTGATTATGAATGAGTTAAGTTTAGTTACGTATTATTACCATCAAAGATTTTTTTATAACGTCCACTGATGATTATGATTAACTCAAAGGTACACTACCACACCAATGAATATGGTATTGTCCTTTTAGAGTTGAATTATATTAATTTATTACTTACATAAGTTACATATTTCTAAATTCTAAGTCTGCTCACAATCACATATTATATTCAATATATTCATCTTAAGCGATTGAATGCACCCAAAATAAATATCTTCCATTGAAATGCTTTTGTTGAAGCCATATTATATCACCATTGGAAGATTACATCACACTCGACATCAATCATTTTGCCGTTGCATTCAAAAGTCTTCCGCCTCCGTTTGCTTCAAGTTTTGACCTGATTATTTTTCTTTCCTTCTCATTTTTTCTGTGCAAGTATCATGTTATACGTACGACATACGAAAGTATTACCTAAATTACAATTCCTCTGGAAAATTCCGTTGTTGTGCGGAAGATAAATTCTATTTTTGGCATCTCTCTGGCTCCTTTTTTTTTTACTTTACCAGGGAATTTTTACTTCTGTGTTTTCCTCTGTCTCTCTCTCTCTCTAGCACGACGGCGGATCCGACGAGCATGATCCATTGCAGCTTATCGGAATTTCCTCAGGATGTAGCGTGTGTCTGCTACTCAAACACTTTCCATTGCTTTGATGATGGTTATGATTATGATGCAGTGGCTGAGGGGTATGAAGGTAGTTTTGGTTGTGATTGTTATGATGGTGATAAGGATGATTTGCTGAGTTATTTAGCGTTAAAAATGAGCTTCGATTTTGTGCCATCACCACTTCCTTCGTGTTTTTCTCGGGCTTGAATAGTACTATATATATTTTGGGAAAGAAGAGACAGCCCAGCTCTACCAGACCACTGTGTGTGGAATAAAAAGAAAGAAAGAGTTTCCCATTAAAGATGAGCAGTTACACCTAAAATGGGAAGGTAAAAAAAGAAACAAGTGCAAGTGGACTTACCTGAGTGAAAGTGAAATGGCAAGTGTGATCACTCGAACACTGCTACTTGAGCTGGTTAAGCCAATGAGGATGAGTGGATAAATAAATCCTATCATGTAGCGATATGAATCCACGCCCTGAAAATCGCAAAAAAAAACAAACAAAAAAACATTAAATTTTAGAATGACCCGAGTTATATGATACATTTTTTAGTCCTGTGGATTTGTTCGTTTAAGTTAAGAAACTGTACCTCACAAATGCGCAACTTTGTAAGTCTGTCTGGATAAGTGTAGGTAATCCCTGGAGGCATCCACACCATCCAAGCAATGTTAATTACTACCTCCACACTTGTCAACAAGCCAACAATGATCATTGAGGACGTTGGACTAATAAACTTTGTTTTTGGTACAGATGGGCCCGATTTTTGGTGGAATATACGGGCAATTCGGTTAGTTTTTGTGGCTATGCTGGCATAGCAAAGGGTGGGACAGAAGCCAAGAAAGAAACGCATAATTCCACAGGTGAATCGACTGGGTTCCGCCACAATGAAAAATGTTACGGAAAAGGAGAGGAGAATGCCGAATAATAAAACGAAGCTCAGTTCTCGTCCGGCAGCTTTGATTAATGGGGTTTCGCTGTAACTCCAGAAAACCAGACCAACAAAGGCTGTTACCAAGATTCCTGTTGGAAAATAGAAAGAAAATCAGGAAAACTGTGGTTTTATCCGGTTTGAGTTTACATTCTATTTTCAAATGTGGCAACAACAGTAGAAAAGTTTATTGTACAGTTTTGAAGTTTAACCCGGGCTTTAAAATAAATTGTGTAGCATATACAAAAAGACATTTACTTTTTGCAAACTCAATACAGTGCATTTCCTATACAAGTCTCTCAAACGGACATAATATAAGTAATCATATAATATTATGTATGTTTAGCACACACTTCAAAAGGGCCCCAAAGTGAAGTGAGCCTTATTGTTTGGCTGTCATCTGTGTATTAAAGTTTAATGCTGTTTCCCCTTGAGTGAACACAAGTAGGGATACGTGATACATACACATTATACTATTCCCGGAAAATATATAAACCGTTTATGCACATCAAAGCCAAACTTTTTTCCTTCTGTAGAAAGAAAGTTTGACGCAAATACATTTATTGCGTTGGCTCTGATGTTACAAACGTTATAGCATACAACATAAGTGTGTAATGTATACGTTTTACCGGGGAAGAACATTATTTGGGAATTCCAACAAGTATATAATAAATGCGCTTGAAAGAAAAAAATTGTGTACAGAGGAGAAAGATTCATATTCAAAACCAATCCCGTTAGAAGAATTCTGGAGAACTGTCAAAAAATAAATCATTGAAATGGCACGGACGAGTAAAAAGATGCTTAAGTGGGATGATTTATTTTTTTGAGTGTACAAAAATCTCACACATTTACAGCGTAATAATAAATATATGTCTAATAATAATATGTGTTGTATGTAGCAAAAATAGAAAATAAATTTTATTTTTACCGAATCCACAAACTGAGAGTGCTCCAATAGCAAGGGGATTTTTATAATCGATATATGTCTCCGGAATAGATAAACAAATGGAATGTGTTGAATCAGGGGAATAGCCCTGTTTGCATTCTTCACAGTGAAAGTCATCCAATTTGATATGATAAGGGGGACAATCTCGACACTTCCAGCAGCATGTATCGTCTCTCTGTAAATTATTTGTTGAGAGGAGAAAAAAAATCAATATAAAAATAAAAATTATATTTAAAAATCCACCCGCTAAATAAACACAAATAATTTGATATTTTTGGGAAATGGAGCATAAAATGGCTTCAGGTATTTTAATATACAATTGATTTTTATTGATTTTTTTTTCAATTATGTATTCGTTTTATTTTCGTCATTAAAGTCATTTTCCATATCATATAAAAACCAATTTCATTTGATTTTACTTGTTACATTTGCTACATAGTGCATACAATATGAATATGGCTCACCTCACGAACTTTCACTTGATGACTTTTACATGGCGTTGCGCAAGTGGACACAGGATACTTTGGATGGTCGGCTCTGTACTGAATGGTGTCATCGATTTCCAACAAGAGCTTGTTGTTCGGTCCCACTAAAACAAATACATATAAAACCAAAGCAAAAGTTATACATACATCAGGAATTTGATAAAAAAGAAACACATGCATACAACAGAGAAGGGGAAATGGGCGTGTATGCTTTTTTCTCTTTAGGCAATCATCATCATCATCATGATCAAGATCATCATGATGATAATGTGCGTGACATGACATACTAAACTAAAATACTTTCGTTCATATCCACCCATCTGAATCTCAAGTGGATGACCTTGTATTACCAAAATGACAAAAATACAATCCATTACAAAGTGGCACACTATACAAAACTACTACTACTAGTACTGCTATTACTGCACCGTCAATCTTTTTAGAGAGGCGTGCGTTCTATAAAATTTGTTGACTTACAAGCTTTTTTCTGGGTAAATAGTACAATTGTAAAAAAATATACACTCAGCTTATTTTTGTAACATTATATATTTTTTTGTACATGTGAGGTATATTGTTTATCAACTCCAAAGTAGTATTGTATTTGTTTTTGACTTGAGTTCACTTTACTTTTGAAATCCTATCGTGTGTACAAAAACAAAAATCGGGCAAATCCTCTTCTCCAAGAAAAAAGAAAGTTCACGGTCGGTGAAAACAATAATTATTATTTTTGTTCCGTTTGTTTGAGGACAAAAGGAAAGAAAAGAAAAAAATACCTAGTATTTTATACGAGTTGAGTGGGAGGATGAGAAGAGGAGGAGGGGAAAATGGAAATGACAGAGAAAAGACGATACCAAAAATGTAAACCAAGTCAACCGGTTACAATAAGCTGCATATTATATGTAGTGCCTTCCAATTTGTATCATATTATGCCAATAAGTCAACTTTTTTTTGTAGTTTTGTAGAATAGAGAATGAGATGTTTTCCATTTTCATTATGAAATTTGGGGACAAGGTTGTATAGCTAGTTAAATTGTCTCTTTGAAGTTTCTTTGGAGTTCATTGGAAAACAGGGTTTAAAGCAAACATTTCCAAGCAATATGGCTATTTTTTGTGACACAATGAATACAAACATATACCTACCTAGTTTGTAGGTATTTAAGTATGCAGGTTAATGAACATATTTTACAAGAATTTTGTAAGTAGGTGGTGGGGCGGAGGTTGAATATGTGATCCTGTAGCTTACTGTGAACTGGCAGCTTGTCACGTTGATAATTAATTGTTTCCAAAAGAAATGAACATCTGTAAGTAACTGGTTGCTAATAAACAAAAAATAAAATGCTTTTCTGGCTTCCTATATTGCATAATTATTGTACAATACAACAGATACAGATGTGTGAAGATGTACTAAAACAGAATATATACATAATGTATACAAAATATGCTGGGGAGTATAAATTATTTTTTAATTTAAATCAGTTTTGTGATGGAACATAGTTAAGTAGCAGGTGTAAAACAGAAAAACCTCGTCGTAGTAGTTATTTTTTTTGTATAGGTAAGAAATTTTGGAATATAATATTTATTTCGTTTAAAATTGTATTTTTACAGAGTTAAAATTAGGCATCGATATAGATCTACTGTCTCAGAGTTGTGTAAGTTAATCATGAATTTAGCAGATTAAAATTGATGAGAGTTATAGGGTGTAACCTATAGCTATAAATATTTATGTAGTAGGTATATTATGTATATTATCTATGTTTACAATGCAGGACGGTATATTATGCAACTCCTGCTAATTCACACACAAGTATTGGACCTTGCTTGTGCAATCCAAAAAATGATAGCGCTAGATACAACATACAAAAAGCTAACTACTTATGTCGAAATCCGGTTAGATGGCTATTGTATTTCTTTCCAGGAAAGTGTCACTCAACTCATGTCACATCACGTTTTCCCTCTATATTAGCTAATTTCGGATGACACACCCTTTCCATTCACTTCACATTTTTAATACTTTTTTTCGTCGGAAGAAAATATATAGCAAGTCAGTCATATACAATAAGCACCCGACTCAATTTTATACTTATCCACACAACAACCCTTAACGCTTAACCTCTACCAAGATTAAGATGGGCAGCTACAAAAAGGTGTTATTTTCTCTGGGTCGATATAATGTAGATAAATACATAATATATAACACAACAGAGTGTATCTTAATTTTTATGACATGTCGGTTGAAGAAGAAACAACTTTCAGAGAAGTAGACATGTTGGCTTTGTGGTTCGTAGTGGGGCAAATTGATTTTTTTTGTTCAACTTTCACCGCTACACGTGTAAGTTATGTCATGTCATAATAAATCCAGAAAAGTACTTTCTCCTGCAATAAAAAGGCCAAGATGAAGATCACATACTGTGTCCTAAATGCATGAAATAAAACTTGTCTGATGTGTAACAATAATGGCGACAACAAATAACATCTTTAAACAAAAGACAAGTTTCCATTCATATCGCCATGTTTTATGGTGTTGCATTTTGCTACATAAAAATGTGCTCTGACATTTTGAAGTGACGCAAGACGCAATGCACAAAAATAACGTACATTATCGCTTTAGCTTAAGGTTTTAGACAGCCAGTGGCGCAGTATATCAATACTGCGCTAAAAAAGAGTGACAAGATGAGCTACCATGTAATAAAATGATAAGAGCACGTGTAACACATTTGTTTATTTGTTTACTTTATTGTAAAACCCGCTCCAACATTCTACACGCCAGCAAGAACAACAAAACTTTTTATATAAGAACGAGTATGAAAGCCAAAAGATAACTTGTCGCTGACCATCAGGAACTAGAAAGTATAAAGCTGTATGTAAAATAAGCAAGTCAAGTAACCCCAATTTCTCGACATATTTAACGTTTTCTTTAAACATAAACTTTTATGCACTCATTTCACTGCGCTACTACTTCGTAAGATTAAGAACAACATTTTTTACCCACATTCTTATTCATTATTATAGTATTTCAATTAGTATTCTTTTGCAATTCGCTTAAACCTACTTTCATGAACATGAACTAAGAAGCTGTCATTCAAAAGTGACAAGGATTGCGATAGTTATTTCTTCTGGTGCTAAGAAAGTTTAGCAATGTAGGCGTAATTCGGGATGTATTAAGTAATATTCTTCTTCTTCTTGTTTTTCCTTACAAGTGGAATGGGATAATGGGAATTGGAGGATGCGGGGTTATTTTATGGGAAATATTATGAAATCAAATGGCATATTGTAGCTCTATCATAATAATCATGCTCCAACGATAATACCTAAATTTACTGGTGGGTGGCTTATGATGTAGCGAAAATCTTCATATTTCAACTTTCTGCGCAAGAGATATAGTATGTACCTAATTGCAAGCATCTCATGATGATGACATGAATACTTACTAATATTTTTTGATGACGGTGATAATAATAAGGCACTTCCTTTTTCAATATTCACTTCCCATTTGATGTCATAGTCATATACACAATTTGTGGGCATGTGTCTATCAGAGAAACACTTTCTAAATTTTTTTGTGGATAAAAAAAGAATCGATTTCCTCACAATTTTGTCCCCTTTCTTTCCTTTTTTTATAGTTTGTCTCATCTAATTTGCATGAGATGACTCACCAAGTTTTCTCGTGGTATGTGTACGTCCAACAGAGAGAGGTGCCTGAGGAGAATACGGTGTCAAGTCA
>JAHZNC010004113.1:0-12640 GCA_027744095.1 Zhuqinia jingwanae | reverse complement strand
GGTACAGGCCACATAAGTGACCTACCTGCATGTAATACACATTATCCAGTGTATCATAACTTGCCATCACATTACTCATATCATCACAACAAAATAAAAACTTTACATTACATTAACCTACAAAAAAGTACTTGAATCAAAATGCAATGCAAAATATTGTGGAGGTGTAATATATAGTAGGTGGGTGTAATTCCATAAAACAACCGTACAAGAACGGAATCCTGCTCAAATGTTTAACAAATCACACGACCCCCCATCAACATTTTTAATTTATAATTTCAAAAGGTAGGAGTAGAATAACATGCAAAAGTTATTGCTCATCATCACACAAAGTGACCATCTACAAAAAAATCATCATTTTCGTCTTAAAATTCCTGACGACTCATGCTTCTTAATAACACGTGAATGCACAAAGCGCTCGTAGTTTCCGCACGCTTGCACCTAACCCACTTTACAAATTCTCACTTTTTACAAAAAAAAAGTGATCATCATTTTCGAACGCATCAAAAGAACACGTCACAAATGATCGATATCGAAAACTAACGCATTTCAAGTGACAAAAAAAGGCAGAAAAAGCTCCAAAATAATTTTCACGCACAAAGGCATATATAAAAATGACTCACGTGCCAACTCATCATGTAAAACAAACACTACACTACTACTCTTGTAACTTGGCATACATAAAAGTGTGTTACTCTAGAAACATGCAAAGAATGTGTAAACCAACCCAACACAACAGATAAATTAACCCCAAATGAAAATAACAATATAAATCCCACTCAATTAAATAACAACAGTTAATTCAAACCAATAAAACGCGATCTAAATTCCAGACAACCACTCACAACGCCATCTAAAAACAAACTAACCAAAAAAAAAACATTACAAACAAATCCCCCATAGATGGTGCTGTGCTAACGGTTATTATGACATGACTTTTTACATCCATCGCAAAAAACAGGACACGCAATAAACAAAAAAAAAAACGATCCCAAAACTGGAAATTCCCATCCTCTCTCGAAAACCTTTTAATTCCAGTGTGCACACATCGCATGCTATCCCATCAGCCAAATACCACATTCATTGTCCCTCATTCATCAACACAAAATACCAAACCCAAAAAAAAACGGTAATAAACCCCGTAGCAAAACCCTAACCCGGAAAAATGCCAAGTTTAGCTCAACATATATTTTTTTATTAGTAGTACCCCCACTCACGCTAAACCCAAACTACCGCAGCGGAAAAAAAACCCTATCTACAATATTTTCTCCTTGATATAATACAAAAATTCTCTCTGGGTAAAGGTCTCGTAAAAAGTGAGTCATCAAAGAAAGTTCCTTTTATATATATCAAAAGATTAAACCAAAACGACTTGTTTAAACATACACAAAATGAATGAAAAAAAAACACCCGATATGACGTGTTACACCACATAACCCATAACATAAAAAAAAATCCTCCAAGTTGATCACCCCCACAAAATCGTAACAATCAAACCAATCACACATACAATCAGTAGAACGTCCAAAAAAAAAGTCACAATAAAATTAAAAACACCCCACCCATATAATTCATAATTACTCCACACAGAACAATACCTGATTCCTAACAAACCCAACCCCCAGCAGATTACTACACAAAAAAAAAAATCTCAATAATTTCAACCCTGCAAAAAAGCACTCTATCCCCCAAAACTAGCTGCCAAAAAACTCAATAATCTTATGGGTGTGCACATTGTACGTGTGATTAAACAAAAAAAAAGCAAGCACGTATGAATTCACTGCTCATCATCCACATCATTTTTATTTTTAAATCAAAACGTGTGGTATGTTCAAATATTCACATGAAACTCATCTTTCAATTTACAAGAATCCTCATAATCCCATGAATCCCCACACAGCACACTTAACCCCATCAATCATCCCCACAATAAAAAACCTCTCTGGAACACACGTTCCCTAACGAACAAAAAAAACGTGCTGAATAAAATGGTAACCCAAAATCCCAAATACTCAGCAAAGAGGAAAAAAAAACAGCCTAGTAGCCCGACAAGTTTTTCTCGTTTTTTTTTAACACGACTAACTCGACTCCAGCAAACCTATCACAAAAACAAAGCGTTATATAAAAAAAAGGAGACGAAGCACGATGTGACTAGGAGAGTGGTCACCAGCGAGTGAGTGTATGTAGTGGAGAGTGACCATATCACTGTTAGTTAGTGCAAGTCGTGATGTACAGGGGTGAACAGTGCCACTCGTCCTCCTCTGTCTTTGCGTGCATGCTAAAAGTGCACTTAACTACTACACATTAAACCCATACGGCTAACCAACCTGAACATTTGAACACACGTACCGACATACGAGAGCTTCCTATTTTTACACAACAAAATAACGGCTGTGATAAATGCATAAACGCATGTAAGCCCACGTAAATCCAGTTAAGTAAACCTGACAAATACATATCAGGGAGCAGCAGCTGATGGTATTACTTAATTATGTACAAATTGTGCTCTGCTGATACTGGAACAGTTTGCTCGATATCTGTGTGCTACTGACTTTGACCATGATGTAGTGGTGACGTCCTCTGTGTGTACAAGCATATATATTATTGACCCCAAGTAATCTCTGGACAATTAGCAAACTGAGAGAATGGATTGTCGAGAAATTAGAACAATTTAATCTATATTTTCTAATCAGGAGTAGTAGTAGTACACAGCTTATCGAGTATCGATAATAATGTCTCGTTTGAGAGAGTACCACGCAAAGATCGAGCAACTTCGATCTATGCTTGTGGGTTCACTACCCAGTGAGAATTTACCTTCTTATTTTGGTTCGTGGTAAAATTAATAGAATTTTCTTTTCTTTTTTTCGATACAACAGCTAGAGATAATTAATCGAGATATTGGGAAATTATTTGAAGAAGAGAAACTTTTTTTTTTCTCGCTGATGTTGCGATCATGCGTTACGGTTGAGTTGTTAAATGGGCTGTGTTTTGAAAGAGTGAAGTTGTTTGGTTTGCAGGCGTTAAAAACGATGGGATGAGTGACCAGCAGCCGAAACAGAATCTCCAAGCGTTGAACAGGAGTAGCAGCAGTGGAGTTGCTGATGCTACCGGTGGTGGTGGATTGGACGCTAATGATAATAGACCTGGATCCGCCAGGTCAAATAGGGAACGACATGAGAGGGTTATGATACTGAAGGAACGACAAAACTCTGAGAGGATCAAGAAACTTGAAGAGTTGAAGGAACAGGTTTGAGGAGAATACATAACATCCCTGTTATCCGGTATAACCGTTTTTGAGCGAGGGTTTTGATACGGGGGTGTTTGTTTTTTTAGGCCCTGGCAGCGGCTCGACTCCGCGAAGAGCAGGACTCAAAACGGAAAAAACATTTCGAGGAGCTGGGACGGAAGGACGACGAGAGGAGACGCCAAGCAGAGGAGCGGAGGCGCATGCTCGATGAGGAACGCCGCGTGACGCTACAAGCGAAATGGGAAACGAAAAAAAACAATCTGATGAGCAACTCGTATGTGGGCGCTAAATCGAAACCGACGTACGCGTTTGGGTCATGCACACCCCGACTTTTAGACAATCACGTGGACGGGTTCCTCTGGAAGTCACAGTATAACCTGAACGTTACGAAGGAACCTGGAATTCGCGCTAGCTCCGCACAAGATTTACATCTTCAACAGAGTGAGTCGCGATTTTATGAAAGTTTTTTTTGCTTTACTATTAGGTTGTTATTAGAAAATTTAGAAGAGATAGGGATGTTCATTCACACTCGACTACCCAGATAACGATCGTGTACATTTTTAAGAATTTCTCTAACTGTTGTGCTAGAAGAGGTACGATTGAGTACCAGTATGTACGAGTGGAATCAGCACAGAACGACCCCAGACAATCCTTTGGTGCACAACACTACTGGTAGCTCTGTTGAGAGGAGGGGTGGTTCTAGCAGGAGGAAAAGTAAAGAAATTATTCTTTTATTCTGCCTTTTGTGTGCACTCGAAACTATTCCATTTTTAGCATGGATCGAGTAGGGGTTTCAGTTTTTTACTTTTTTATTTATCATCTGACCTGCACGAATTTTGTTTGAACAGCTGATTTTTTTTACTACCAATTTTAATTCAGCATACCTTTTTTTGTGACAACACAGCTGAGTTTTTTTTTGTGTGCTGCAATGTACGCCCGGAAACTAATCACGCCATTCCGTTTTTCAGACGATTCCAATATGGACACCCCTAACCGAGTATTTTGCGGCCGCCGGAAGACGGACCTCACCCCAACTATCCCGATTAAGCGAGACGACTACACGGTCATGTCCCGATCTACATCCAGAGGTTCAGGTAGAGTATACAGTTCTATGACTCGGTTGGATAGGTCACGATCCCCAGGTGGGAGTCTTACTCAGCATCATGGTCCAAACAACTCGCATTCACCACAAAGACCTTCGCGTTCAAAGAGTACCACGCATCTGCATTCTGCAGGCTTGAAATTGACCAGAACTGAGATACTTAGACAGGCACTTGCCACTAAGAAGGAACTTGGTGAGTGTTGGTTTGTTTTTCAAAAGGACAGTTATAGCCGCGGGTTTATACTACTCTCTTTTGTACAAAAAAACGTTTCTCTTCTTCCTCTCAAAATTACCTTTTTTGCACTTTTTGATGATATCCCAGTCAGTTTTTTTTACAAGCTCTTTCAGTCACCGTCTTTCTCGACCCTCTCAGTGTTGTTGTGATTAATAATCAGCTTTTTGTCGTTTTTTTTGGTCAGCCATTGGTTGTTGTTCTAATTCTTCCTGCTGCTGCTGGTATCTTCTTGATCACGTGGTTTACTTTGTAGGATTCATGGTGTTGGGGTATTTATTAACGGTAGTTTCGGTTTGGGATAGTACTGCATTTTGCACTTCAGGTCGCCCTAATGATCGCGCATCTTGATTTTTACACAGGTATCCGGTCGGTGGACGCATCCCGACCCCCATCCTCAATGAGCAGTTCGATTATGACGTCATCCACACACTCCCAGGTACAGATGCGGCCCAGGGCCGCGTACGTACGAAAAACAAGACCGGCTAGTGTGCACGTCACTGGCGTGTCCACTGACCACGTCATCCACGACGCGGCTGCTAACGCCTCAAAAGACAACAGTAACGTTTCGTCGAGGAGGTCAGAAACACCCGTCAAGTCTACCCTCAGCAGGAAGGTGTCTAATGAACTCAGGCGACCCGTTACTAGCTCTTCCCAAAATAATAATAATAATACTTCCGGAAAGTCTTCGGGAAAGACTTCGCCCAGCCCTTTGACTCAGTCCATGGTTGAGACTAACACGATCAAAAGGCAGATTAAAAAGAAACTTAGTCCTAGTGTTTCCAATTCTTCGGCAAAGGAATCTAGGGGGAAGGTCAAGACTCCGGAAGTTGCCGACACCCTTGACGAGGGCAAGAAGGGGGAGGAGGAGGAGAGCCTTCTAACGCATATTAATGAGCAACAGAAAGAAATTATTAGCGAAAATGCGGAAAAGCACAAGGTTATCGAGAACTTTGAGAGTATCGAGTCTGCGTTCGCTTCCGGGTCAGAGGATATTAGTTATTCGAGTAACAAGACCCCGGAACCGTTCGCCAGGGCTGAGAGTACTGATAGTAACGTCGTTAGTGAGGTTATGGACAAGAGTGGCAGGGAATCTGCGAGTACCAGCGCCACGCTTGACGACAGCACTCAAGGAGAGTGGAGCAATCCGTTTATCACTAACGTTACACCTGAACCTTCGGCTAACGCTCATCAGGAGATGAGTGCCGAGGTTAAGGAACAGAACGCTGAAAATAATAAACAGGCTAGTCCTGTACCTCCGGATTCTAAGGCGGAGGATCAAGAGGATGCAGGGGGAAAGCCCAAGATCATGACGGAGGAGGCAGCCAAGGCTGCGCTCGCCGAAAAGAGGAGGCTCGCCAGGGAGGCAGTTGAGAAGGAGGCTGCTAGGATTGCTGAGGTTGGTGCTATTGTTGTTTTTTAGAGAGGGATTTTGGATCAGATGCAGTTTTCTCAAGTGTGCTTTTTGTTGTTTGTAGTTGGAACTCCTTGAGCTAGAACGCCAGAGATTAGAGGAGGAGGAAGCGGAGCGTCTAGCTGTGGAGGCGAGGGGGTTGGAGGAGGAGCGACTTCGTAAAGCTATTGTATGGAACGCGCTGCAGCGAAAGAAGCTGAACGCATTAGACTTGAAATGGAAGAGAGACTGAGAAAGGAGGAGGCGGAGAGATTGGAGAGGAAGCGACGCGTGGAGGCGATTATGAGTAGGACTAGAAAGAAGGAGGCAGAGCAGCAGCAGGCAAAGTTAGTGCTTTTTAATTTTGTGTTGTGATCTGCTGTTGTTTGCCTGTGTTTTTTGTAAAGTGGGAAATTATGTTTTGCAGATCGAACAACAGCAACTCATCCCCTACGGAGATGGTAACCCAGCAGAACGACTTGAACGGGCATAAAGATAACATGTAATAACTCTTAAATATAACTTGAATTATCGTACCGTTTTTTTTAGCGTGTTAATTTGATTTTTAATTTCCTCACGCTAGTATTCTCCAAGAATCAATTATGCAGTCATCAGTAAACTCAATAAACAACAATTTTAACAACAACAATGATTTCGGTAGCACGAACAACGACGCACTCGACAACGCAACGCAACCAGTGGTGGCGTCTGGTGGTGGTAGTAGTAGTACAGGGGGTAGCGCTTCAACGCTCATATCTTTTGATGGGATGAGCTCATCGTCGGGTGGTGCTACGCCGTCGTCAGACAACCCCAATAACCTACTCATGGACAACGCGGTGGATCTACTCAACTTCAGTCAACAGCAGACTGATAACTCCATCAATCCCGATCTATTAGGGAGTGAGCGGGATGGGATAGTTTTGCCTAATATAAGTAGTGGGGGTTCGCCTAATAACTCGATTATCAGTAATCCGTTGCAAGGTAATTGAATTATACATTTCACTCTCGCATGCTTTTATTTGTAGTAAACAAAATTTTCAATTACACAACTCACCGTGTTTACACAGAGGTGTTTATCATAGATCTGCTGTCGTGAAACTATACCTCGCAACGCGACACACGCCGGAAATTTTAAAAAATATATACCCAGCTCCCGCAGGAATTTGGACACTACAACACACCGCTGGGGGGGGTGGGGGATTTTACACAAACCGTCATCTTTTACGGTTTATATAAAAAAAAACTTAATTGCTTATATAATAAATAAATTAAAAAAATGCCTAGGACCGATTCCAAGTCAAATGTGTTAATAGGTAAAAAAAAAAGAACCACCACGATTCTGTATACACGATTTTTTGGTGCAATTTTTTTTTGTTGATTTTTACTGTTTAACACACGAAATCCGCGTGTTTTTTAAAATGGGAAATTTTTTATATTTTCCTTCAATTTATAGGTCGTCGTTTTACTCTTTTTGTTTGTTTTCTAGGTTAATCGAGATGAAAATCTACTCTTTTTAGTTATTTTTCAAGCTGTTGTACTAAAGAATGCATTAAATGGAAATTTGTTACGTTACGAATACACACACACACACACACACACACCAATATCTAGGGAATTCTTTTGTGAAGATTATAATGATACACACCATTTATCCAAGTCTGAATTTTATTAATTAATTGATTTGTAGAGTTGCAGGGAAATATATTGAAATGTAACTTGAACTGATTGACTCATTTATTACATCATCACAATAATTGATATCACTCGTTGCCAAGCACACAATCGAGTTCCATAAACGCATAAACATCATCCGAGTTCAAAGTAATAAAAAAAATCATGGGTTTAAATCTCGCGTTACCCCGCATCTAAGCACATATAAACACCAGCCTATACCACTCAACTAATAAACTATAACCCCAAAGCCCAAATTCAATATCAAAAGTATCAACCAGACGCTAAAATATTTTACATGTATATACAAAATTAAATCAGACCTGGACCCGTGCCCATGATCCACCCGTTCATGAAATAAACATAACACACGGTCGTGTAAAAAAAAAAAAAAATCTTGAAAAAAAAAATTGAACACTTTCGAGAGAAAAAAAAACAGGAAGGAACGCACGAGACAGGAAATGCACATCTGGCCTGCAGATGTCAAAAAGAAGTCGAGTGAAAAGGTTGGGTTTGTGTATACGGGCGCATGCTTCCTGGTTTAATTATACGTGAGCTTATACGTGTAGTACGCTACACATTATTAGAGATGCAGCTTCTCTCTGAGATCATCATCAAGACATCAGTTAAAAAACCTGGAATTGATACGAGCAGATGTACGGATGATGAAAACACTAAATGTATCCTGTGTGTGTGTACAAATTGCACCGTATACATATCGCAAAACAATTCTGCTTTTCTATTTACCCGTCAAACAGAAAACCCGTTTGAAAAACACTACACTCGGTTCAGCACTGTTGGATTATGAACGCACGGTACACCAGCCCATTAGTACCCCCGCGTGTACGGAACATTAATAAATCAGAGGAAAAATGTGGACCCCGCATTACGTACACACGCTTATTGCCATTGCACGGATAATTACTGTTTGTGGGAGTAGTGCTGTGGTCACTGGCGGGAGTGGTGGTGGGGGAGGGAGTGAGAGGTTGGACAGTGAGCGGGCAACCCAGTCCGGGACATACTACAACGACAATGTGTACAGGAACCTGGACACTCAGCTACTCAGGATTGGCAGTAGGCTGGATCAGCTCATGCTCAGGATGGACCACCTGGACTCCAGGGTCGGCAGGGTTCAGTCTACTGGCCACTTGCGATTTGACAGTATCGAGACGGTGAGATTTTTTAACAATTTCACGGTTTTTTTGTTGCAGCGCATACTTTAACGTAGCGTTTATTTGCAGAGCATGCAAACAACCAGGCAACGGTTGGACCTTTGGAGTAACCAGTTGAACCTCATCGAGGAACAGCTTACAAGGAAGTGGAAAAACATGGAGAGCAGGTTCGACAGTCTAGTGACCACTTTAGACTCCAAGCTGGACGCAAAGTTTAACCTGATACAACGGGATAACAGGAGACATAACGAGTTCATCAGTCAGTCCTTCAGTTCTGTGATTATCAGCAGCGAGAATTTGAGCGAGAGGCTTGGCGGGTATATTGGCCAGGTTTGATCATCTCTCTTTTTCAACACAATCGTGTGTATTTATTTAGCCATATTTTCACAAAGAGACTACATATAGTTATGTAATCTTTCATGCTCTCTGCTCTCTTCACTTTTTTTTCCAGCTAAACTCAACTGTCCAACAAACCCAATCGACTGTGAAAAACGCAACGTCTCAAATGAAGACCCACTCGTCTGTTTGCGTTACAAACGTGAACTCGCTACTCCAGAATATCACGGCCACGTTTACTCAGCAGAATCAACAACAAACTCAAACGCCACAGCAGCAAACGAGGAGGAATACTATTCAACCCACTGACATGTTGGTTCACCACCGACAATACTCTTTTAATCCATACTACAACAACAACGCTACTGGGCTAATTACGAGTAAAGTTTCAAACATGTTTGACGAGTTGGTTAAAAGGTCTCATGATTTGGAGGCTATTGTCAAGGATACGTACACCATGAGTAATGCTACCAGGAGGGAGGTTCAGGATGGATTCATGGCTTTGATACCTATTGTGGGGCAGGTTTACGGCGGGGGTGGTAGTGAGAAGAGTGGGGGTGGGTCGGGGGAAGTCATGTGTAAATTGATTATTATTATGAGATTATTTAGCTTTTGTTGATTACACCTTTGTTAAGATTTGTTTGTGTTCGTAGCTATGGTGGTGGAAGCGCTATCTACGATAGAGCAAGTCAGCTCGAGTTTGGGTAGGAGAGTCACAGAAATGGGAAGATCGATAAACGAACGGTTCGATATTGTTTCTATGACGCTGAATGGGTTCCTCGAGTCTTGTCTCAGGATACAGGAGAGGACTCCGCTGATTGAGGATAAGATTGTTCATGTTCTTGAGAGGATACTCGATTCTGTTGATAACAGGTATGAAGTTTCATGGATGGATGCGTTTCTATGGGGATTTTTTTTTGCGGCTTTTCTTCCTTTTGCCTTTTTCCCGTAATAAAGTATTGTGTTTGTTCACGTATGTGTTTTCCGCAGCACCCGCAACGCGACGGAAACATGGCAAAAGGTGAAATCAGAGCTGATAGGGGCTAACCCTATTAACGTCACCAATTGCACAGAGAATCTAGTGAACCTAAACTCGGGCTTGCAAAACAATGACACGGATTCCAGAGGACGAGAGCCTGATTTACATGAAGCCGGGTTGTTCTCGTTGCTCCGTGCTTACGAGAGTTTACAGCAGCAGGTGAATGAGGATGATAACAACGAGTTTGATGGAGGGAACAAGCCGTCACATGAGGATCATCATCATCGGACCAGACATCATCACTCGGTGGATGTCACTGACACTGATGTTAGCGAATTGAGTGAAGAACAGAAAAAGCTCATGTGGGAGAACCTTAGAATGGCGGCTGGGGAGGATCAAGTACCTGAGTAGGGTTGTGCGTAGGGTTGTTGATTGGTTTCATGGTGCGTAGTTTAGTATTATTAGTGAAAAGTATGAGCGATTCTTTTTTCAAGGTCACCATCACTGCCCGCTTCTTTAATTTTAATATTATTAATACTCATGTTTCTTAAACCATTTCTTACGTTCACGGTTCAAAATAAAACATATTTACTCACGCTTTAGTATATACGCCTCATTTATTATCACAAATCATCCGAAAAATAATCCATAAAATCCTGTGTAAAATCGAAACCCCTACTTCGTTACATCCCAAAAAGCCCCATAAAGAAGCTGCCACATCAAAAGAAAGTGAAAACACGCGTCAAATCCCAAAACTTTTCAAATAAAGAAACATCAAAGCCAAATAGACTCAGAAAGAATTCTCTTTCTCCATCCTACTTTCTCTGGAAAGAAAAGAGTAAACCTACAAAAAAGTTCTCTCCACCACAAATCCAGCAGCACGGATTGTTTTCGTTACACCGTGTGAACGCTTTAGCTAGTTTATATCCTCTCAAAATGTTGCAATCTTTGATTCCCAATTTATCGATTTCTCGTAATTACGTTTCAAAAGCCCCTAATTTCAACGTAAACAGTCGTTAATTAGCAGTCCCAAATGTCCCCGAAAACTGAATACCACAGAAAACCCAAAAAATCCGTGTGCACACATCTGTAATTTTCGTTCTTCCAGATAGCAGATGAATAGAAGCGTATCCACAAAATATTTCGCAAAACATGAAAACAAAAAGGAAAAAAAACCTCATAATAAAAACATAGCATGATGATCACAAACATTCCAGGGATATTAACCATCAACCCAGCACCACTGTCCAAAAGCATTAATAGATTCTCCCTTGGCATTATAAAAAGCTAAAAAAAAAATGTCAAATGTGTCTGCTCACAATCATCGTAAACGATAACGGACATTGATGATGAGGAAAAAAAACACGTTTTTTTTACCCCATTTAAAAACATTCCCAACCTGTCTCGATAAATTACACGTTACAAAGTGCAGAGCATCAAAAAAAAAGTTGCATCACACAAGAAGCAGGAAGGAACACGGGAAGGAAACCCAAACGATAAACGAAAGTGTGGCAGCAAAACGCAATATATTTTATTATGCTGACGTATTATTCCTCTCGCTCCCAGAAAACTCCAACCTCATCAACAAGTTTTTTTTTTAAATGATGGATGAACACAAGTTTACACACACAAGCGAGCTATAATATTTGCAAAATTAAATTAAAAGGTGTAAAATATAATAAAAATTAAATGATATGGGTACTAATGATAGTGGTAGGTTGTAGGTCATAAATGTATCGAGCCACTCGTGGTAATAACGTTACACGATACTACACGACATCATGATCATGAAAGAGAAAAGTGACTTTCCCAGAATACGTTGTCCATCTAAGCAACATTGAACTACAAACACCCAAAAGGAAAGAAAACTAGTAGTAAAAAATGCAAGCAACCCGACCCCATCCAACTTTGAGCACTCGGGTGTATTAGGAATGTAAAGTAAAAGCCCGGGCAAGCGCTGAGGATACCCGCACCCAAAAACTGCGTCAGTGTTGATATGCTATAAAAATTGTAACGTACATACGATGCTCTCTCTCTCTCTCTCTCTCTGTGCAGATGACTATGTACACCAGTATATTATTGAGCAAACTTTTCCATATGATAATAACATCCGCGTGAAATAACCAGAGAAAGTTTACGCTTTTACTCGACACATGGGGAGAAATTGACACGGGATAGCTATGCACTACTATCTATCCTTCCTTTCTTTTACACGTATCATACTAACGTTTAACACACGTTTCCTCTTTTTACGTTCACATTTACACGATACATCACATTTATCAAATTACAAACCTTGCAAATTAGAAACATATTTACAAACTAGTCAAGAAAAACTCTAGCTAATGTTTGACTCACAATTTGCATTTGAGATGTTGATTGATGGTGCGTTTCCAATTTGAAAATATTCCCAAAAAAACTGTTAAATTTGGTTCCCCAGTGTAATCCAGGGGCTACACACTAGGCTGAAAAGTGGGATTTACACAAATGCAGAGATAGGGAGAATAC
>JAHZNC010004112.1:0-11309 GCA_027744095.1 Zhuqinia jingwanae | reverse complement strand
AAATTTAAGATTTTTATGGACGGCCCCTTACAAACAGAGTGAAATAATAATATCATTATTTCCATCTCTCTTTCCATTTGAATCTGAATCCATTCAGTCCTTTTGTATGCAGTGCAGTGCCGTGAAGCGAAACGTTATGTTTTTTGGCACAGTCAACATTCAACATGCACACAGTGGGCCAGTAGTAGCTAATATTACTGGGTGAAAATATATAGGGGCTGTTCACTGCTCACTCAAACTTGTTACAATTATAATAATCATCATCATTATTATTTTTAAATGAGTTGAAATATAGAGGCATATTCTTGTTCTAGTCCAATTTTTTATACTACCTTTCATTGTGAACATTCCCATATTATCATTATTTCCTTTTCCCTCATTTTCCAGTAGATTTTCTTGTTTAAAAGGAATGGAAGCGAAATAATAAAGGACTTTCAATTGTCAACTTTTCTGGAAAGATGTTTTTTTTGGAAAGTGAGAGAAATAGATTATTGGAGAAAATGAGAACAATTAGAGAGAAAGATAGATTACATTGGAAATGTGGTAAATGTTTATGATGATATGGCAAAAGTCTACAGATTATCAGTAATATTTTTTCTTTGTATTATCATTATTGTTATCTAATATTGGCAATGATATTATGGTACCCTCTAAATAGTTGGATAGAATAGGATGGCCCATTTTACTTTAAAGAGAATACAAAATATTATCTGAATGGAAATCAATTAAATTGTTGGATGGATAATAATATCATTATTATGGTTTGGTTGGTTGAGCCAAAAAAAATGGTAATAATTCGGGTAAAAGGACAATCAAATTTAAAGTTGTTTAACAGCAACTATGAAAAGTATGTATAAATTCTTGCACACTAACCCATAATATTAAATAATGTTAAAAGTTTAGTTAAGTAAATTAAAGTTTTAAATTTTGTGTTTTGCTTACCAATTTTTGTGCTAAGATAGAAGGACCCGGGAGGTTCGGGTCCCCCTTGGCCCCTTTCCCCTTTCGTTTACCCATGTTGATGGGTAAGCCAAAAGGCCGGACACTGCCCCAATCTCCACTGCCGCCGAAGCGGCCACTCTTCGATGCAGAACGGTTTTCTGCTGCTGCTGCTTCGGCAGCTGCCAACCTGGAAAACATACATAAAAAATTCATAAATTCATTAACAATTCATCCAAACCTTATTATTACCATTAAATAAATAAATAAACGATGCATTATTTGGCAAAAAACAAAGTTGGAGCATTTGAATTTTATGAAAACAAATTGCGTGTGGGTGGAAAAATAATTAATTGGTAAAGCAATAATAATCCGCCAGTATTATGCTCGCGTTAAAAAAGAGTGTATTATTGACATAGCTCATGTAAAGTAATAGCTCATGTAACAGCACAAGACGAGATTACTATCATCCCAATTTTACCAGTGCGCAAAGTACACACACAAGCACAGAACATAGTCGATCGTCAACTTACACCAGCTTTTACAAAAAATATGGCCCATTATACATAAATCAAAGTTAAAAAAAGAAGTTTGCCGCCTGGCTGCTCAACCTAACTGATTGAACCTTACTTTCTCTCTCTCTCTCTCTGTCTAGTTGTTAGGTAGACTAGTGTAGACATAGACAAGACCCCTGGAAAAGAAATCAAGAGAAAAAGTAACGTAAAATAGAAAAAAAGTAAAGTGACCAGGTGAAAAAAAAAGTTTTCCACCAAAACAACCACCACCCCGCGTACAAAACCTATAAGTTATGCATACATCTCTCCTTTCCTTTGCATCGGTAAATGAGTGTGTATAAATTTTTCAAAGTATTTCCTTTTTTTCACCATGTCTGCATGACTTTCTGTGTGGTTGTGTGTGGCGGTGGTGGACATGGTCTGTTGAGAGACACGCATATAAAAGAAATGTATGTATGAATACATAGGTACATGGATATATATATATCCATTCAGGGCGTTGGGAACGCTAACGCTACACTGACATCTCAAGATGCAGACAAATAACAAGTCTCTTTTTTCTCCTTTACATCCTTCCTATCTCGGGAAAAAGTACATTTTTCTCCCAATTTCCAAATTCTCTCCTTACCGTCTTTCCTTCCTTGAGTAACAAGCAAAAAAAGTAAGTAGGAAGACTAAAAGCTAAAATATTTTTCTCCAGAGTCAAACTAATTCACTGCTCGTGAGTATGTGTGTGTGTGTATTGGGAGCATTCATAAAATATGCACCGATAAAGGGGACATTTGTCAGCCCGTGCTTAATATTCCTTACATGTTTGTTTTTGGGGTAAAAAGAGAAGTTGACAGTGTGACGTCATTATATACAGATCTGAAGACACATAACTCCTTTCCCTATTTATGGCTTTAAGTGTTGGGCCGTACGTGTGAATGGCACCATATACAAGGAAAACTCCTCGTTATTCCTCCCATTCAACTAAAAAATGAAAGAGGTCCAAGAAAATAACATGCGTACTCTTGTACCATATCATGAAGCATACATCGAAAATGTCCCCAAATTTATATGGAACCAAAACCAATCTTTATTCCCCGGGTAGAAAAAAATATATCTACCGGAAAATCAATCCACATAATCCAAATTAAATCCGAGAAAAATATTTTCACCAAAATTTTCCCGGAATATTTTTTTTCCACACCCGTACTTTTCTCTCAGCAACCAAAGTATACTAATATCTTCTTTCGCAGTTTTTTAGCAAAAAATACACTAAAATATTTAAAGGCCTTTTTTGTAACCTAGGTAAGGGAGGCGGGTATATCCTATTGAGTATCTGCTTTTAGGACACATCCTATTAAACATCTCCTACTTAGCACATTTACTGACCACAAGCACTTCTGAAAAAATCCTATTGATCACAATTCCTCCCCAAGAAATTTTTTATGATAAAAAAATGCTGTTTTAATATAATTTTTTAAGTATATTGTTATTATGAAGGTCATATCATGTTACCAAATAGTAGGTACAATAGGATATGCCCTTGACCTGCCCTTGACCCAATAGGACGGACATAAATATCGACAAATTCATAAAGTAGCATAGGACACGTAATTAAACAAAAATTCTTTTAAAATTATCTGCTTTTAGGACACATCCTATTAAACATCTCCTACTTAGCACATTTACTGACCACAAGCACTTCTGAAAAAATCCTATTGATCACAATTCCTCCTCAAGAAATTTTTTATGATAAAAAAATGCTGTTTTAATATAATTTTTAAAGTATATAGTTATTATGAAGGTACCAAATGTCATGCTCATGCCAAGGTCATGTTACCAAATAGTAGGTACAATATGATATGCCCTTGACCCAATAGGACGGACATAAATATCGACAAATTCATAAAGTAGCATAGGACACGTAATTAAACAAAAATTCTTTTAAAATTAAAACAGCATTTTAATCATACAAAATTTTCTTTACGAAGAGTTGTGATTAAGAGGATCTTTTTCAGGAGTAATTGTGCTCAGGATTAAATGTGCTAAAAGGAGGAAAAGTTCAATAGGACGTGTTCCAATAGTAAGTACTCAATAGGTATTGCCCTAGACCCCTCTATACATCATGATTATACGAATATACGAAACACTTAACAACCCCGTCGTCCTTAGAATCATAACAGCCCATTTTCCTAGTGCTAAGCTGGTGTAGTGAGCACTTAATACCTGCCTGCTTCTCTCTGTCTGCTTTTATGCTTGTGTCTACTATTTTTACTCACACATACACACAAAGTCGTATGGTATCATATCCTCATTATCACTTTTGCTTGCTTTCCCCATCATCATCACCCCAGCATCGCACACATTTTCTCTCTCTCAAGCAAACCAACCAAGCCAGAGCCATTGAGAAAAATATATATACACCAACATTCATGATGATGCCACGGCACATTATCAGGAAACAATTCAGTGAGCTTCTCGCTCTCTGCCTTTATGTTCTTTTCACCCTGACTATATATATTACATATTGCAGCAGCTCCTTTTCACACATACACCATATCCATATAGATTTGGGTAGACACCTAGTAGTAGTACCTTCTTTATCATCAAAAAATGATCATGATCACCGTGAGCACTTTTTGGTAATAAAATGATCTTGGTGAGAAAAACACCATCCATTCATTCATTTTTTTTTACCTTTCTTCCCACTTCAGTGTACTTTGTGTGCTCAAAGGCTTTTTTTCCTATTGGTAATCAACAAGAGAGGATTATTATTCCCATATACAACCCATATACCTATCCATATTGTGGTATAACATCTCTTACTAAAAAATATAAAAGCTTTTGTCAGAAGAATATAAAAAAATTCTCTTAAAAAATAATAATAAAAAAAGGCAGGAATTTACTATCAACCGCTGCCACACACCAGACCAGACTAGAGTACCCAATGACATCATGCACCCACGTATCAACACGTCACACAGACAATGTGTTATTTTTATTTCATGATCAAAGCAAGTAAAGTTGAAAGAATGTACAACAATAATAAAATATATTTTTTTAAACATTTTTATAGGTAGGCGTAGGTCAGGATATTTTTGTCTTTAGAAAAATAGTAGCGCCATCTAAAAAATATTTTGATATTAATGCAAATTACAATAGGGACAGATAAGTTTTATAGAAACAAAAAGGAAATTGTCAACACAAAAAGAAAAAATTTAATTTCCCACTACTCATCCCAAAAATCTGCTGCAACCAGTTCACAAAGCTTTTAAAAGACATTTTATTATTTTGTTGTTTCCCAATTTGGCAAACTGCCATGTTGTGTCGTCACCACCGCACCGCCATGCCACCACGAAAAAAAGACATCAAACCAGTTTACTATGTCATTATTTTATTATGTACGTATTTCCTGATTTTCAATAAAAGTTTAGCAAATAATTGCACCAATTTTATTGCAAGTAGAGTAGTATCGAAGGCAAGAAAAATATGTGCTGTATATATATATGAATATATTCGTTTATGTTAGGCTGCCTTTTCTTTTCACTAAATTGGACATTACATTTTTGTACACCATTTCATTTTTTTTTGTTTTAATTCTTGAACAAAAGAAAGTCAACAAATGTTTAATATGTCAATTGAAGAGTTTGACACTAAGGACGAGATTTAAAAATAACGATTAAACCAGTGTCAAGTGTCAACTAGAACATTTTTTTGCATTCCCCCGCAACTACTCCATTAATCATATATCTGCATTTCATCAATCGTTAAAAATGTTTCCAAGTCGTTTCTGTCTCTTCACAATTTAACATACACACATAGACGGCCAACAACCTACGTAACTACCCCAAATAACCCATATTTTTTTATCATAAGATATTTCGTATTTATTTTTCTCTCTCTCGTCACGTTAGGAAATATTTGTCAAACATGTGCCGCAGCAGCAAAAGTATAGCAGCCGCCGTCAAGTCTTCCGTCAGCTAAAACAACATAAATAAGTATCTACTCCCCAGCTCACCTTACTCAATTGCCAAATAAAGTGAAGGATATATATATGTATGCATATATGTGTATATACCAGCAGCTAAACTCAATATTTCCTCTCTTTTTTCACAACTTATTATTGTGTAAGCCTTTTGTTGATTTTTTTTGTCTTCCATGTCGTCGTCGTGGTAGTTTGCATAGCTTATAATAATACGCTGATGACGATGATGATGACGACGACCACGACAACGATGATGATAATGATAATGATAATGATGGCAATGATGATGCTCATGCTCACCATGTAATAATAATATATGCATTAGGTACATACACATATATATACCTATATATATATACGAATGTGATGATGTCAACTTAAAAAAAAGTAAGCCAATACCTGAAAAATAATATACTTTGTGTAGATATTGACTTGACTCAAAAATACCCCCCAAAAAAGCCAAGCCATACAAAAAAAATCCTAGTTTACTTTGTTACACTACTAATGCTGCTGGTTTTACTGCAGCTGGCCTGTCTGGTGAAAGTCAAGTCAAGCCAAATATAGTAGATAGAAGAAGAAGAAGAAGAAGAATAATATGCAATATGCATACCTACAATTTTTTCCAGGAACGTAAGTAAACGTTACGTGTATGTGTGTCTTGTGTGTATGTGTATTCCCCACCACATACCTAAGTAATATGCAGTCATATATTTACCTGTTCTTGTTTGCTGGCTTTATTTTTTTTTGTGAGTAATTTTCATGTGAACCTGGAAAAGGAGGACATACACACACACACACACACACTCAAATAATACCAGACAATTCTTCTTTTTTCTTCTGTCTCTCTCTCTCATTTCATTTCATGGTTTCACCAACTTTTGCACCACAATGAAATGCACGAGTGAGCTTCAACCCAAGCCCTTTCTTTACAAGTCACCAGAAAAAAGTAATAATAATAGCAACCGATGTAATAAAAAAAATAGGGGGTAGCGATGACTCTAATATATGGAGGGATAGGAAAGACTCACTCACGTCATATGATACCACAACTTTTTTTTATGTGCATTTAATAATATATTTGACATGCGTGCATATATGGGTACGTGTATGTAATTTTGTGTGTGTGTAAGGTAACTAAATTGATGGGAAAATCCAATTGGCCTACACCATTTTAATAAGGCCAGCAAGCTATTTTTATTTTATTTTTTGAAGCAAAAAAATATATACCTATACCTAAAAGAAAAGCGTGTGGCAATACCATGTTTTTTTAAACAAAATAATTCTTAAACACACAAAATATTTATAATATATTCTAGCAGTTTCATTTTGTATATTTAAAAAATATGTGTACACTTTTATTTGCGTATTTTGCAACTTTACATTTTTTAGTTTGAATTCCATTTGAATTTGAAAGCACGCAACAAAATGCAATGTAATGTCAAATAACCATTTAGATGTATAAATAAATAAATGAATAAAATGGAGAAAATCAGAACGGCAGCAGCAGCAGGAGCAGTAACAAACGGGAGCAACAAGGAGCCAGTAATAAGAAGTTGCATGCAAGCTTCAAAAAGAGCATTTTCCAACAATAAAACGTGTTTCTTTAAAACAAAAAATATTCCCCTTGTGAGTAATCGAAATAACCCGGAATATATAAAGTCACAAGTCAAGTCGAGCCAGTACTGTAGCAGTAGTACATTACATTACTACACAAAGTTGAGTAAGTAAGTGTGTGTGTGTGTGTGTGTGTGCGTGTGGCCATTAACTTGTCATTAAGCGTGTTTGTATGTGGCATATATATTGTACCATTTTTTTACGTTATAAATGCCGCGTTAACGCGTTTTTAACAACTCCACCACGCAGCATTGAATGGTTCAGCTAGTATAATAATAGGTAGGGCAAAAAGGCAAGGTAATAGTCCATTTTGTTATGCTGGTGCTGCTACTGATGATGATGATGATGATGATGATGATAGACCAGCATAACGTAAACAGAGTAGACGAGAACCGATTCATTGAAACATGAGTGACTCAACTAATTTGTAATGGATCCCATAGCCCTTGTTTTTTTCTAGTTAAGTTGTTAGTCTGATGTTAATGGTCATGGTTATTATTGGTGGTTACCTTGGTAGCAGCAGCATAGCACACTAATATACTGTACTACTACTACTCACTTTCTCCAAAAAAAATGTACATTATTTTTATAAGGTTGTTAAACAAAAAAAGTGTCAGTTTTTTTTGGTTTACCACCAGGGGAGAAAAAGGAGGATTTATTTTTTTAACGAGTAAAACTATTAAACCATTTTTACTCGTTCACACCGTGAAAAAAAATGCGGGAAATATATAATGGGTGCATATATTCATAAAAATCTGGTTTATGGCTACTTCTAGCCGACACACCATCAAAAAAAGAAAAGAAAACCTTATCAATAAACTTTTTGGGCCAGAGTCATCATCACCACCATTATTATTATTATTATTATTATTTTATAATTATAATCATCTTCGTAGTATAATATGTAATGTACATATATCATGTTCAGTTCATCAACAGGCTTGAAACAAGTGTATATAGTGGTTTGCTTGCACATAGGTAATAGGCATACTAATATGTTGCATGATGCATTGCTTTATACATGATTCATCCACTTGCTTGCGTAATAATAATAATAATAATATGTCAATCATCCACCCACCACCCAACTCTATTTAAGTGAAAGTGTGAAACTTTCACTTTCCAAAATGTTTTTTTTTCAAAATGGAATAATAATATGGTTTATATCTTGAAGGAAGAAAAAAACGTTTTCTTTCTCCTTTTTTTCTAGACGGGGGAATAATATTCCCAGAAACTTTCACCATTTTTTTTCTTGAAGAGAATAAAAGGGAATAAGTTTTAGATAATATTTTTTTCTTTGCGGGAAACTTTTTCTTCCAGTCTAT
Source organism: Zhuqinia jingwanae (assembly GCA_027744095.1). Taxonomy (NCBI): domain Eukaryota; kingdom Metazoa; phylum Arthropoda; class Collembola; order Entomobryomorpha; family Paronellidae; genus Zhuqinia; species Zhuqinia jingwanae. The sequence continues at coordinate 2,943 of JAHZNC010004112.1, read as the reverse complement.
TATAAAAGGTTTTCTTTTTGTACCATGTCCAAGAGAGAGAAAAAATGAACTGTTCAAGTGAAAGGTGAGTTTTGGGAAAAACGAGAGAAAGGAAGAAAAAAATTCGAAGAAAGTATTTTTTGACTTTATACCTTTTTTAGTCTACAGTCTGAGTATGTATGTATGTGTGTGTGTGGAGAAAGTGATTGCCAATTATACTAAAGAAGAAATATGATGATGGTGGTTGATGGTGGTGATGTGATGTGTTTGTGTGTGTAGGAATGACTATAGCGTTTATTATACAGACAAAAAAGAGAGATAGATGGATGCGACGAGAGAAAGTAATATCTTCTTTTTTTACATGAAAATTGTTTATTATTCCATGTATTATTTTTCCATTCTTTATATCTACAACAACCACAACAGTCAAACCAAAACCTCTCGGTGCAATCACATTGAGACGAGATAAAATGCCATTTTTGTTGGCTTGCTTTGATTTTGTAACAAATCCAAGGCAAAAAGGTCATAGGGAACTGGAAACGCGCCCAAACAAGTACAAATTTATATTATATGGTGACACACACACACAAGATGACAAACATTATTTTCTCAACAGTATAGTATATAGCAGCAACATTTTATCAAGACAAAATATATCTTTGGATTAAAAAAAATTTAAATAAAAAATAAGGTGAAAAGTAGAGCTATAAGTAAGCAGTATGTGAGCATAAAAGGACAAACTAATAGGTAGTTGTTTAGTCTATCGGTTTGTGTGTGTGTGTGTCTGTGGATGGCGGATAGAAGGAAAGAATGGATGGAAATGCAGCAAACAGACAAGGAAAACATTGAGTGCTACTCGAACTAACATGCTGCAAGAGAGAAAGTGAAAGGGTTGAAATAATAAAAAGCTACAAAAGAGCTACTCTGCTACTGCCTCTACTTCTCTGCTGCTGCTGTTGATGTTGGTGATGATGTAAGAAAAAAAATACAATCACTGCTTTCTTTGCCTCTGCTGCTTCTGCTAGAAAACTACACCCATTATATTATCAGCAGCAGTAGTAGTCGTAGTCGTCCAATACTACTGGAGCTGTTCATGAAAGATGCACCAGCATTACATTTTCATGCGTTTTTTTTCCGTGTTCTGTAAAACATTTAAGTGTGTATTTTTGGGGGGATTTTTTTGTTGTTGTAAATCTGGACTATTTTATTGCTTTTGTTTTGTGTATGGCCCCATCCTAAAAAAAAAATAATAAAAAGGAATAAAAAGTGTAATGGAAAGCGAGTCTGGGAGCGATAGGTATTTATGTATCAAGAACACAGTTTTCTCTGTCTAAAAGGCTTCCTTCTTTCCTTCCTTCCTGGCCTAGCTTGGCACACAAAAAATAATACTACTACAACAGCAGCAAAAGCAAACCACCTTGCGTTCTCGTGAAAACCAGAAGCACGAAACCAGCAGCAGTCCAAAAAACGACTGCATTCTCTACAACTTAATGTTGCTGCTGCTGCTGTTACTACTACAACAACTACTATATACACTGCTGCATGCATACATGTGTGTCTGTGTGTGTGTGACTGAGTGAGTGAGTGAGTGTAGTGGTTGGTGATTCACTTGAGTACAGAATTTTCCAACTACTTGCTTCTCTCTCTCTCTCTCTCTCTCTCTCAAAGTCATCACAAAACATCAGCCTTGCTACTACATACAAATAACATAATGTATGTACATACACATACATATATAACTAATACCATAACAGCTTGCTTTTTATTAGTTTTTATTATAAACTTTCACTTATTTCTATTCTCCAGCCAAAAAGAAAGAAAAAAATATAACCAGCAGCTCTCTCAGTATGGCTGTTTTTAATGCTAGTATTTGCCAAAAAGGTGTGTACACCTTGCTACCATATACATGTACCTATATATACACCTCATGTTATATTATGATATATTGTAATATGTGAGTCAAAACTTTTATATAAAAGCAGAATATAAAAATATATATTTTTTAGGTTCATTTTCTTTCTGTTTTTGGATACACACAAATCCGCACTCGCACACATACTCACACAAAATTCCCATTAAAATACACACACTCACTCACTAAGTCGTTACACTTTTACTCACTCACTTTCTCTATTTCTGTGAGACACACACACACACTCACATCCAAACAGTAAACATTTCGAGTATTGCTACATGTTATGTTATTATGAGAGTAAATGTGTTTTGTATTTATTTGGGTATCAATTTTTTTTGGTAGGCAATCCCAACCCATCTCTCAACTCTGGCAAGGAAGGACCATAAATCTGTAGGACTCTGTTTGTGTGTGTGTGAATGTTTTGAGCTTTACTATGAATTCCCTAATGCAGTCACTCAATCTCAATACAACTTTTTTTACTACAAAAAACCTCACTCTTGGAAACACACACACCACACAACCTCCTCTTGTATCAGAGCCAGTCAATATACTATTACTAGAAGGATTAAGCCATATCGCTATCAAGAGGAGAGAGAAGAGAGAGGAAAGGAAACCTATAAAAAAATAATCCTTTGCGTAATAAACACGTAAAAAATCGAGCAGGGTTCCGTGTGTATATATGTATATAAATATACTGTATAATTTTTATGCATTATTTATACATTACATTTAATTCCCACTCATTTTCAGGCCAATTTACAGCTTCTTATTTTAAAATTGAAAATGTGCGTTTATAAATTATACAACAAGAATGTGTGCCATGTCATGTCTGTTAAATATGCTACGCACGAACAAAAAAGTACGTGAGTACATGCCACATTACACACCACTTTATACATTTGCTGTATACACTCATACAGTCATATAAGCTATATGTATAGGTAGGTACTTATGGCATACGCCAAACGGAACCATTTTGTAATTTTCTTCCGCAAAATAAAGCTTTAAAAAAAATCTTGATATTTTTTGGCATACATTTCGGAAAATTT
>JAHZNC010004111.1:0-10367 GCA_027744095.1 Zhuqinia jingwanae | reverse complement strand
ACTGAGAAGGGAATAAGTAGTGGTGGAAGACAAGAACTAATATTTGGGATAGAGGAATGAAATAAAATAGAGATTTTTTTGCAAGAGTTGTAAGTTAATGCGGTGTTGTGGACTAACAAGTTGATGTGTTGCTACAAGAGTCGGCTTGCTCCACTTGCACAAGAGCTCCAGTTTGTTGTGCAAAAGTAGTAGACAAAATGGGATGATGTGTATTCAGAGTCGCACACTCAAACAATAAGAATAACAACTTTCTTTCCCTTTCCTCATCCATTTTCCTCATTTCTCTAACCTTTTTCCCCCTTTTTTTCTTTCTTTTTTCTCTTGCCTCACAAGTAACATGTTATTATTATTATTATTATTATTATCCTCTGTCTAATATATATGGTGTATGGGGGATTTTTATTTCTTGTTATGGCTCCAACTGCTGCTGCTGCTCCTCCTATAGCACTTTGTCTTTTTTCCTCCTTGTTGCTCCTCTCCTCTTTCTTGCCCACTAACAACAATAATCAGAGAGAGGAAATAAAGGAGAGGGAAGAAGTTGAGAAACTTGTTTTTGTTATTGCTGCGAATTGAATTGTTCGGAATCCTCTATCTTGTTGCTGCTGTTGTTGTTGTTGTTGTTAGTGTTGTTGTTGGTATGTGGAATATGTGAAGGAGAGAGAGTAGTAGTCACTGTCCACTGATGCTCCTCAACAAGGGATCCAAACAACAACTAACACCAAAACTCACAATCAGCCTCTTCTTATTGCATGTCCTTGCTCGGCTGTGGAGATGGGATCCCCGTCCGTCTCTACTACCCAAAAACAAAAGGCGAACAAGGGAAATGGGAGAAGCGGACGAAAAAAGGATTGCCTAATTTTGGTAATGAAGAGGGAGTTGTAAGTGGGAACTGCGCGCTCCTTTGTGATTTGCTGCTGATGCAAGTGGCGCCACAGAGACACGCACTGCACTCTCCACAAAACAGGACAACTAGTGACGAATGTCTTATAACTTCTCCCTACCCCAACCAACGACAGTTACAAAAATGGAATATATTTTTTTGCTGAAACAGTTGGACACGCGAAAGGAGAAAGAGAGACGGGAAATACAAGTTGCATATTTTTTGACACACAATGAAAGGGAATGGGAGAGAGAAAAGTTTTTTAATTAGCGTGGCAAAAAGAGGCTTGTTTTGCTAATGAGCTGTGTGAGGGCGCATATTTGATTCGAGAAGATGAGCACTTTGCAGTTGATCGAAAGACAGAGAGAGAGGGGGGCTGCTCAAGCACCCAACCCAACTTAGATAATAATAGAGTAACAAGTTGAGCTATTCTCAGGGTGACTGCCTCTTCTTTCCTCCACAACAACTCTCTTTCTTTCCACTCAACTATTTTCTACTCCTCAGTATGCAAACGTCCACATGCAATAGACGGGGGAATGAGAGAACTTTGTTTTTGAATATCTCAAAGAAATTACAACAATTTTTGGAGAACAATTGAAAGAATGCCACTCTCACAAAATACTTTTTTTTTTTTTTTTTTTAATTTTATTCACAAATCTGTTCATACTTTTGATAAAAGTATTTCTGCTAGTTTTACTAGTACACAAATGAGTGAATGAAATGTGTGTGTGTGTGTGGAGGAGAAACTGGCGAGGCAGGTTCGTTCCTTGTGCTCGCCTGACACCGATTGCGGAGACGAGTGCTCTGAGAAGCGGGTGAAAATCCAATTGCTACTAAAGAAGGGAAGAAGGGAGAAGAGCCAAGACGGGGCTCCTTCTTTTGTGTGTGCTATTCGCGAAGGAGGATAATAATATTGTGGTGCATGTACTAATACCAGTACTAGTGGTAGTACTAGTGGTACTACTAGTACTAGTGTCAGTGTACCTTGTATTTAAGTGTAGAAGTAGCATACTAAATTGCCAAATGCTCTACTAGCTACATTGCACAACACAACATGCTTCCTACATCCTTCCTACTCTATTCACCTCATTTTCCTTGCTGTTAACTAATAATTTACATTATTTTATTCCCGATTGACTACAACTATTCCCCTCATTTACCCTGGACAACAACCAGTGTGAGTGAGGTGCAAGAGGAGGTGCATTCTGGGCTCGCAAGCAACCTCGACTTTTGCGGAGCTGGCGACCCCAACACAGGAGAGCCGAGTGGCGACAAAGGCTGGAGAAACGCCGTCCGCTCAACGCCATCTCTCATCACCGAACACAGTTTCTTCCCTGACAGTGTTGTCATTTCCACGGCGGTGGTCGTCCTCATGGAGGCCAACGGAGGAAGGCTGAAGCGCACACCACCAGCCAACACACCTGTAGTACCTCCCCTACTTGTACACATCTGCTGAGGAACAAGTAGCGGGGATGATGACGGGGACGAGATCCCATGATTAATGACACTCACGTTAGACGTCCCAAACTGAGAGTTGCGTGTCCCTTTGCTGGAGGAACAGGGAGGTGGTGACGGCGGCGGGTCCAAAACCACCTGACCGCCTTGCGGTGTCCAACGCTTATGGTAAATGGTACAAGAGGCGGTCAAAAATACAAAAGTGAGGAGCCCTGCGGTAATAGCGCGGCCAACAGGATGTTCCTTTGATACTACCTCTTCTGCCTCGTTGAGCCCCACCGCCGAGGGACGAGTTTGGCGAACGCTGGGATTGGAGGAGTGGGTGCCAACAAGGAGTTGAACCGAAGCGGTGGCATAGACCCCCGCACCACCACCACCACTACCTGCTCTCTGGATAATGCAACGATAAATGCCAGAGTCCTTGGCGGTCACACTCTGGAATGGAAAGAGAAAGGTTGTATGGAAAGCCAGATAAAAGGGGGAGGGGGTTGTGTCTTACATTGAACTGCAAATGACCATTTAGTGTGACGTATGAGTGTAATTGCACTCTGTCCAGATCCGCCTCAGCAGTCCAACTGAGCACCAAGTGATCGGCATGTGCAATCCAGAGAACCTGCTGCGCCCTGTTCTGCTGCTGCTGCTGCTCAGCAGGATGAGGATTGGGGGGCAGAGGACAACTGAGCACCACACTGGCTTGCCCCTCATCTGCGAAAAGGGTTTTGTGGATGGACAAGGGTTGAGGGGGGATCTGTTCAGCATCTGGAGCGGAGGTTGCTACTCGAGAGGGCAATAGCAGCACGACAAGCAGGAGTGTGCCCAACGCGCTCAACGCGCTCAACGACACCATCATCACTCAGCAGAGTAATGTCAGAAATGATGGAGAAAGGCTAGTTGGGTTAGGTTGGGAGCACCACGTTCACCTCTTTGCAACTGAGTCAGAGTTGATGGCTAGCAGTGCACCCAGCTCTCAGGAACTTAGCTCTATTTCTGCGCAAATTGGTGCTTGAGTTGGGTTGCTTGCTTGCTTGCTTGTCCACCTGCACGCACCTGTCATTTCCCTTCTCTTGTACAACCATTGCATTAGCCAGGAATTTGAGAATAATTAGTGGAAAAAATTAATTAGACTGGCCAGCATGTTCCTTTCCCAATAATTATTACTAGCTAGCACCTTGTTAACTATTTTAAAAGAGGATGAGGAGGGGGATGCCTCTCTCATTCAAGTGTTTACTCATTTGTCTTTATTTGGTGTCATGCTATTACTATTCTTAATAATTTATTATTGTTGTTGTAGGGAATGATGCGGCTGGCGGTGCTTATCCAAGAGGAACAAGCCAAGAAGGGACGGCCATGAGTCCCACTCCAACCTCACACTCTTCCCACAAACAAGTTGACTACCTAAAATGAAATAATAATGAAATGGAGTAAATATGAGTTATGAATATAAAATAATAATAAGCAGCCCATGTGTTATCAATCAATCAATCAATCAATCAATAAAGTGGAAATAAACTCCTCTAATAAATCAAGGCTTGTTGCATCAACCAAGTTGCAATAAAAGTGGGATTAAGGCCAGTTTTTGCATCCAGTTTTGTCAGAGTGTCCCAGTACTCCCAGTGTCAGATTTTGTTCAATTTTTTTTGCGGAGGAAACAAGGTTGGTTGTGTGTGAGCATATTATGATGATGAGTTGATGAGTGAGTGGAAAAGGCGCATCCTCTGAAAATGGTTATAACTGAAGATGAGCAAGTGTGGAAAAATGTTTGGAATCTCTATTTCCTGAATGAAATTGAGAGAGAAGAAGAGTATGATCTCTGTAAATACAGTAAAGCCACAATCACAGCCAGGGAAATTTGAAATTAATTTCCGTAAATTTATTTCATGCAACTGGGCAAAATTAATTGCAGAAAGATATGTTTCGCGTTCACATTCATTTTTCTAAAATATTAAGAAAGGTAGTACTACTGGTCATGGGTCATGTTTTAGGAATTTGCATAGGGATAGGGATGAGTGGATGTTGGCTCAAGCTAAGGGGACGCCGACTAGCAGCAGGCTCCAATGCGTGGACTAGTATCCTGAAATAGTGAACGCCACAAATGCCACAATACAAAGTGGGTGGTTAGTGTAGTCAAGTTCTATTCTACATTTCTACAATCAAATCCTCATTTATTTGTACATGAACAAGCAGAAGAGCCAACTCATTCCACTACAAAACATCAAACAACATTATTACCTATTTACAATTTTCAATTTAATCCTTTCACTTGGACCAACCGATCATAATCTTTTGGCTACATGCATGTTACTGATTGATTAGCAAGAAGTATTGAGGAGAAGAAGAAGAATGATTGATACTTTATGTAAGGGTTTATTACAGGAATTAATACAATGTGAACACGAGTTTAAAACATTATCATTAATCATTCGCTACTAAACTAATTATTCTGTTGGCGGAGAGAAATGGGAAGAGAGACGCTAGATTGGCTGAGGACAGGGATGTAGAATCTGCATTCTACATTGTAGATTGTAGATGTGACTTTGTGACGACGACGGGAGGGAACAAATGCGGTGAGGAGCGGAGTACGGTTGCATATGGGAGGGATGTCCCTCGTGATGAGATTATTATTATGAGATCATCATCATAACACACACACACACACACATTAGTACTACTATGTATTCTTTCATTGCCAATTGCCAACTACATACATACATACATACATACATAATACATAATAGAGGATTTTAGTGGTGCAACATGGAAATTGGGGAAGCAATGGAAGAATATTTTATGACTCCTTTCCTTACATGTCCCTTTTCCTCCGAGTGCGGACTCTGGCTAGATAAAAAATCATTCCCACTCAATTGAAATTGGTAAGAATTGAGTTTAACGCAGAGCAATTATCTCGGGATTAGTTTTTAAACTGTTATTTATTTATTTATTATGATCATGAAGTGGCGGACGGACGGACAGACAGAGCACACACAGGTAGATCCATGTTAGTACTCTGTGTGACTCTGACTCTGACTTGTTGTTGTAGACAAGCGTAGAAAAGAAGAATAATGAGCATGCATTGCATGATGCTAAATGCAATGCAATGTGGGCAGATAGCGTTGTAGCCAAGGCCCGCTCTAACAGATGGTAAAGAATGAATGAGCACTCTGCTGATCAAAAGAGCACTGCTCTGCTCTGCTCTGATATATTACGGGCATCACAGATTTGCGAGTAATAAGATCACAGTCTTTCTCCTTTGTGTATGTATGTATGTATACTCTGTTCCTTCTCCTATGTAATATTGCACTGTGCTTACACAGATAATAATTTGTACCTACCAACTCAGATAATAATTTCTGAAGCGTCAAAATCACTCAAAAATTGATATTTCAGAATAAGAGTACAAATTATTTGTGCACCTTTTAAATCCCTCAAAAATTAATATTTGAGAAATAAGAAATACGAGTGATTGCATGAATGATGCTCGTATATTACATCTTATTGCAAGGTTTATTTCATACTTGGTTGGATGTGCAGACTGACTCCCACTCCTTTGTGTGAGTGTATTACAGGGAGCTGACTACTGACTACTGACTACTACGTGGATGGATGAATGAAGAGAGGCACATCATCATCATCATCCTCCTCCTCCTCCTCTCAATAACAGATATATATACATATACATACATGGCAATAGTGACAATAGATAGGATATTATTATTATTACTACTACAAGATAATGTTGTTGTTGTTGTTGGTATATATTATACTATATTATCCAATCTCAATAGAAAAAAAACAATAATCCTTCACAAAAACACTAATTCTTGCACTATTAGTCCAAGAGCAAGAGATTGCCCATTATAGTCAGCAGTTAATAATCATAAGAGCAATCAGAGCAGAAAGGAGTGAGCAGACCCTGTACAACAACAACAACAACAACTCTACATAGCCATGTAGCAAAAGGATGGACAAAACTGCTGAGGGATCATGGAGCAGCCTTCCTCCCACAATCCTCTTCTCTCCTCACCACCACCACAATAATTATAATAATCATAACTATTCTGTGCTTCTTAGTATCTAGCCAGAGCCAACTGCTCATCTTGCTCATCATGATAATGAGAAACCTGAGCAATTCCCTTTTGAGCAAACATTGTTGTGAATTGTTATTATGAATGATCGAGCTGAAGAAGAATACCAGGTGGTTGTGCACAACAACAAGGTGTCCCACCACTACTCCACCGCGGCGTTCCCACCAATAATCCATACCCACTTGGTTCCCTGGACAATGCGACTTGTGGGACACTGACACTACTTCTGCTACTAACACCAACAACAATTGCATTAATATTGCATTAGTATGTAGTCAATGTAGTGGTGGTCAAGCAGCCCTGCATTCAAACAGTCAAACAGTCAAACAGTAGCTGGGTTGACGTTGAAAGCTCAAGTTGGAACAATTAAGGGCTCCAAATGACAAGTGATGACGGTGCGGGTGAGATTTAAATCCTGACCAAAGGAAAGTGCTTAAAAGGACAAAATAAGGGATTAGGCAATTGGGCAGTACATTTTGTGTCGAATGACATTAGGTGAAACAAGTGGTCAGCAAAGTCGTGCTGCTGGTTGTTGTCCTCTACTTGTTGTGAGTTCGGCCCCCTTGTTACTACCAAGTGCACATCTTGATAGCCAGTGCTACTGTTAGTGGCGTCAGAGAAATCATGCTTTTTTTACAATAAGCCATTCTTTGTTGGACAACTAATAAGACGTTCCAAATCTTCTCCGCTTCTCCACACGTTCATTATTAGTACAAAACGAGATTGATGCATTTCCCCCCCCTTTTGGTGCAACCAACCAAATCCTTCTCACCACTTTTTAAATTAATCAGCTAATTATTAGTAGCAGTTGGCGTCCTCAAACGAATCCTTCTTGTTATTAATTTATTTTTATGTTACTTATTGAGCTAAAAAAGGTTAAGAGTTAGGTCGCTAGTTGAAACGAAAGGATGCAAATTGAGTATTACTAGTTAGTTGGCTCAGGTAAAAAGGTTAGTTAAGAGTAAGGTTAGAGGTAGCTGCTACTCAAGATGGTATGAGAGAGAGAGCAGACAACCAACTATTCAATTCTGAAGACTGATTTCTTTTTCTTTTTTCCTCGAGCAGGTAACAAAGTAGACACTGGACAGGTTAGTATCTAGTGCTCTGTATATTTTAGTAGCGATAACATATTTAAATTGATTATGGGAGAGTAACATGTAGTACAAGTCCTTGACAAGCATGTCATCATCATCCTCCTCCTCCTTCTGTTCTCTAACAAATAAAAATGTATCAAGTTTATTAGCCGGATGAGACCTTCTTCCCATTTAGTAGCCAACGAAAGTTTAACTATTTTGGAATCATAATAATAATAATACTTCGTGCTTCGCAACTAAACCTCCTGATCTTCCTTCATCGCAACTCCAGGATCAGGACAGTAGCAGCGTTGTTGAATCAAGTCCAATTTGTAGTAATAAATTAGCGTGGGATCTAAATTATATTGTGAGAGCATCACAGCAGTTTTAGTGTCCAGCAGAGGATTGATTTACTCTTGTTGCTAACCTGTGCGTGTGTGCTGGACAATCAGCTGCTTTCCTAGTGAAACCGGTGAACAAGACTTGTTATTATTAGAGTGATGATGATGATGAGTACTTTAAAGTTGGGACGCGCTTGACATTTTCCTTCTTTCCTTCCTGTTTGAGGGGAAAACTGTGCATCTTCATTAGAGAAGGTTAGTAGTAATAATTGGGAGTCGGTCGTCCACCACCTCATCATCGTCGTCGTCCGCGGAATCGTCTGCTTCCTCTTCTTCGTCGCGTGGGACCTTCTGGGGGAGGAGCGGTGCTCAAGGAATGTCATCTGTCTTGGGGTCCTCATCATCAGTAACAGCCGTAGCAAGTGCTAGCAGCAACAGTGTGGCAGGGGTTGGAGGAGGAGTTGGAGGAGGAGGAGTTGGCGTCAACAGTGCAGGTTTTGTAGGCAACAACGGGGGCGACGCTGCGGACGACATGGACAAGGTTCTCACCTCATACTTTGACAAAACTGTCAACTCCAACACGATCAAGGTGAGCTTGACGAGATACTGAATGAGTCATGGGAATGTTGAAAGTAATGGACAAACACTCTGTATTATTGGGATTGCTGGTGCTAGTAGTTGCTGCAGTTAGGGACGCCTACCTAGCCATTCCTCCTTTTGTCCTGTTCATCAGCTGCATCTGGAGTATCAAGTGCAAGTGGCAACAAGAGAGCACTTAAAAAAAGCACTACCTCTCCAAATCTCGAATTAGCTGTTTTGTGTTACAGCTAAAGATAAAGACACCGGATGCGTGTGCTGTGTCAGCTCGTCACCCAAGTTGCCGAGCAGTGGGTTGAATTCGTATTTGTTGTTATTGCAGGAGAAGCCAACGCCGTCATCGGAGGCGACGCTCAAGTGCGAGCGTGTGAAGCGTCTCCTGGCGGACAATAAATACTCGCTGAACTCGGATCCCTTCTCCGCCTTGAAGAGGGACAATTTTGGGAGTTATGTTAATAGCATCGATTCCAAGGTAGGTTGGGAGTGCTAGATGAGCATGATCATCCCTCCTCACAGATGCACACTACTACTATATTTCAATGACTCAATGATTGGAAGAAGAATGCAAATAATGAGTGTAGAGTATTTTGCAGGAGGACGTGGAGCTGGTGAGACTATGGGAGACGCAGAAGCTGTCGCTGGAGAACCTGGTGCGCAAGCAGAGGGCGGCGATGAAACACATGCAGAAAATCCTGAGCGACGCGGACAACATGCACCGCAAGATGGCAATGGAGCTGGAGGAGGAGAAGGAGAAGAACGCCAAGGCAAAGGACCGGAGCCAGCTGAAGGAGGAGCTGGACATGGAGAAGCAGCTGCGTGCGCGTCTGGAGAAGGAGCTGAAGGACACGCTGGACGCCCAGGAAGAGGAAAAGAACCGTCACAAGAACATTGTGCTCCTCCTGCTCACCGAGAGGAAGCGCATTCTCAAGCAGTTCATGGAGGAGAGGAAGCGCTCCGCCGACCTCTCTGCCATGCTGGAGGACGAGAAGCGTCAGGCACTGAGCATGGCGGAGGGGCTGGAAGAGGAGTCCCAAAAGGCCCTCCGGATGGAGGCCGAGTTGGAGCGCCAGGTGATCAACTTTCGGGTGGAGAGAGACAGGCTGACAACCAAGCTGAGATCGGAGGAGGAGCGAAGGGCGGACCTGGAGAACCAACTCAAAGTGCTGCGGAACGAGGCAGAGTCGTTGCGGAAGCAGCTGGCCGAGGCGCACTCGGTGGCCATGTTCCAGGCGAGCATCGTCAATAACTCGAGCAATACCGTAGTCAAGAAAACGTCGCTACACCACAATGCGACCACAGTGGTGAGACCCACTGCAACCGTTTCCTCTGTGCCCGTCCCTCAACCAAGTAAGCTCATTCATTCCACTTACTAAGCTACTCGGCCCACTCGCACCTAATAATAATAATAATAATAATAAAAATAATAGCAATAATAATATTATCAAATATTAGTTATCTATTTGTGCATCCTCCAATGGAAGATAGTTAACTAAATACTTTTAAAACTAACCCACACACAAGTTAGGTGCTTGCCTACACTCATTATGGTTAAGGATCATTGGACAAGGGTAGTTATGTATTTGTAATATAAAAGTATAAAAGTTTTAAAATATAACCTAAATATTAGAGCATGAAATGTTTTGTCCTGAAATCCCCCAGTAATGGATTTTGGTTGAGGGGATTTAGCTAAACTACTCATTTACTGGGTCACTGGGCGATGGTTTAAACTTTAAACCAAAACTGATCGCTCATCGCTCACTCCAACTTTTGCAACTTGAATTGTACAAAGTAAGGTGGGGAGAGAGTATAGAATAGAGAAACGAGAGTGCGCAAGCCAATGGTTAATGGAGTGGCCGAAAGAATTGAAATAGTTGATCTCCTCGGGAATAGTAGTAAGTAGTAGTCATAGTCATTAGTCATGCTCCTACTCCCTCATCAT
>JAHZNC010004110.1:0-24120 GCA_027744095.1 Zhuqinia jingwanae | reverse complement strand
CTTGAGTACCAAAAACAATAGCATTACTGTTGAAAATTGAAACCATGTATTTGCTTTCGCGTAGGAAATTATGGGCTCGCTTCTCTATAATAGATAACAACCGTGCACCAACGTGTTTTAAGAAATTGCATTAAAAATATTTTACATCTTATCAATGCAAAAAGTTCCAGTTAGAATGTACTAAGTATACCCTTCTAGCAGCGGAGAATAAGTTGAAGGCCATCACGACTTGAAACGAGTTGAAAATAATAGGACCCAAAAGAAATAACTTGACTATTTTACAGAACGTTACAGAATTTTATGTTATTATGAATATTACAGAATATACAAAAGAAAATAAGTTTCATTAAAAAAAGGAATCGGAAAAATATTCTCTTACTTGATGGTAGCCTTGTAGCATCGTTGTTAACACTATCATGTGAAATTGGTATCGGGGAAAGAAATTTTTGTAGATATATGAACACTAGCAAACTTGCAAAAACCTGTAACAAAACATTATGAGCCAACGTTAAGATGAACAACCCGATAAGGTCAAGATTTAGAGTAGGTAATTAACTTTATACCACATCAACAACAGCAACAAGTCGAATAGTTAAACAATTTTTCCAAGGGTTCCTTAGATTTATCATTTTGTACTCCAGTGCAAATTGTAACAAACCAAAATTATTATTTAAAGGACAGAAGACACGGGGCTAACAATTAACCACTAATTAATACGTATTTCGTAATTTAACAAGTCAGGGACGCAATAAAATATAAGCTAAAAGGGACTGAAAAAGTTCAACTTGAAAATTGACAAGTTGCATATAGTACGAACTACTACATATTTGCAAAAAAAATGTGGCAATTTGCGTTTTTGTTGTAATGTATTTTTACTGCCAGATCCATACAGAACCACTCATACTAACCACCCATTCGATTTCGAATGCAAGTTTATTCCTGCTAGTGCAACAAAATGAGCCATATGCAAAGGATAGTATTTTCATTTCATATATATTCTTTAATTTGGCGTTACTCGGTTGGTTGTAGGCCAATGAGAAGAAATGGGGCCAAGCGGCCAAGTATTTTTAGTTAGAACAGGAAAACATTTTTTTAGCCTACTTGTACATTGCTATATTCATTTATATTTGCAAGCCATGGGATTATCTAAAATGTAGATATCACATCTTCCAAATAATTTTTGTTTTGTGTAAATCCTGATAAACTTTTGAAGAAAATAATTATTATTATTTCGTTGTAAGTAGTCAACTGATGCATGTGGGTTAAAATATTGAAAAAAAAACTAGAAACTAGAATCACAACTTTAAACGTGAAATCATATTTTTCGTTGGTTTTCAGAGATCTCATGAAAACTTTTTTGCGCGTTGGTTTTTGTTTATAGCTGGAATGGTGAATGATGTAGTGGCTACAGCAGCGTTATCAAAATTTTGATCAAGATCTTCGATGGATGTAGACGTTGAAGGAAGATTGTTATCTGCAGAGGAAATGCTTCGAGGATGCAGTAGTTGCTGTCTCTGCTGATCACCTGAAATGTAACGAACTTCGTAGCGTCGCCTTCCATAAACTATGAAATCAACTGGGATGAAACAGCGCAAAATCATTACGAACAGTGTAATGAGCCATCCAAAAAATGTTGCAAATGATGCCACCTTTAGTGCATAAATTATAAGGGGCACATTATATACATACATACCTATATACATGATTTCATCAACTGCATTATTGGTAACAAATTGGTTAGTAAGCTTACCTGGGCAAGAATATAATCAAGATATAAATTTGTATTGTACAAGTCTTCAGGAAATTGGAAAGCTAAAATATCTTTGCACCTATTAAATCACATAAAAGGGTAATCAAGTGATCATGCGTATGTATTTGTATTTGCATTTAAAAAAATCAACTGCTAAATATTCAATTCCTATATACGTTGTAATATTGACTGCAAGTTCTCCGGAGGTAGTCTCCGATCTTAAGTGATTGCAAAAAAAAGTCAGCCCTCCGATGGTCTTTGCAAAGATGATACATGAAAGAACAAAGAACACCAAATTGCTGAGTAATGCAAGTGGGACGATTTGCCATGATTGACTAGAACTATTTCATAAACAAAATTTATTCATTTTTAGTCAACAACTAGCATTCCGATAAAGATACTTGCATGAAATTTAAATAAAATGGACTTAACGATTGAAATGATCTCTCAGTTCAACAGCTAATTTTAAGTACCTTCTTTTAGTTATTCCACCCCTACCGCATTGAAAGAACATGATTCCCCACATGCCTCCAAAGATTGCCGAAGCCATCGAACAATATTCAGAAAATTCACAGTCTGCAAGAGATCCATACTGCTCGACCACAATGTTCTCTTGATAAAGCGTTAAATTCTTCCCACTTGCAGCAATTTCATCCAGTCCTCTAACTGTCAGTCTTGCATAAAGAACACACTTATTTCTAAAAGCCGCCAATAATGATCCTATACATATACTTGTTATGATTCCACCAATCACAATAACAAAATAGCTTGCCACTGTGACAATTTTCCACCATGGCGAAATTTCCTTCTCGGACCTATCGCGAAGTTCTATTTCTTCTTTCACCAATTTCCTTTTGGGTGGACCCGGTGTTAACAGGTTAGACATTGAAGATAACTGCATTGTTACTGTTTGATAACTAATGCCCTCATTGTTTTAAATCGCAGTAGATGTATGCAATAAATGTAGGTACGATAGAATCACCTGTTTTGTGATTAAAGTGACACATCAAAATCTGAAATCCATGAAATGGAATTTTGCTCTATACATAAAATGTACAGAAGGAAAGAGGTAACGGCACATGATGAGTAAAACAAACCGCAGCCCCATAGATTTTGTAAACAATACACAAGTACTTAGCAGTGCCGTATAATAATTGCGAACACAAGACAAGAATATTGTCTCATTTGTGATTAAATCATCATATTATACGCAATGTTTTGCTACTTCAATACACACAATCATTGGATTAAAGGTGTGACAGGACAGGAGTGGTTTTATCATTAGTCAAGCTGTGGAAAAAGGATTGCATTCAACTCCCACCTGTGCGTTAAACAAATAGCACATATATGCAACATGCTTCAAATAATCTTCATTGTGTATTTTTAATATTCATGTGAACCAGGCCGGATGCCTCTTAAATATTCATTCTGGAATTATGATGATAAGTAAATCGCAGAAAAGCACGTATACGTGCCAGCATGTTTTGCAGCAAGTGTTATATATACAAAAGGTATGTAGGTATACATAGAAACAAGGGTGAACTGAAAATTTGTGACTATTTGTAAAAGAAGTATAAAATTATCAAACGACATGTACCTACTCATTTTTCTTCATTCTTTTAAAAATACTGCTCCATAAAATGGTCGATGTCGAAATTTGTTTGGATTCTATTTTGCACACAAAACTTCGAATTTTCGTATTAAAGAATTTAAAATAAATACTTCCATTAAAAATATGGTAAGGTATACCTAATTAAATTCTTGTGCATTATCATGTAACTTCGAAATGAAATATGCGTAAGGAAAATTGTAGTCATGCCAATCTGTCAATCTTCATAAACAGAATGGGAATAATGTTTGGTATGATTAATATTAATCGGCATCAATATTCCGTGATATTAGATATGGGCTATAAAAATACATAAATGTACGCACAATTAAATTTGTGTTACATTCTACGACCCTATTACCTCGTAACGTACGAACGTACGCAATGTGGTTTGGGGATGACCAATTACTTTTCTGTGACGGATGCGGATGTTTATGATTATTATTATGATGTTGGTGTATTCTAAATAGAATTTGTAAAGTTTGTTCATAATTCAAGGGATTTATACACAGCAAGCAATTGGAGTCCACTCTTTCTGAAAATAGGATGTGGTCATGTAAAGCATTGATTTTGAATTGGAGCAACAACAATGTGGTAAACATTCATGCATTTTTACTCATGGTTTTGGATCGCATTCGGTTTTAGTTCGCAATTATGCACGTAATTATGACGTTAGTACAACAATGCACCACATGACATGAAAATGTTGGCTGAATCCGTAGCGCTAGCGCTTTAATATCGGTAGATTAAATTCATTTTGAAACGAAAAACGCAATGGGCCTTCCTGCAATAGATTCTTTGACAAGATAATGATCCTTTCACAGCGAGTCATTTATTTTTTGCTGGTAACAATGACAACTGTAAGGTATTGGATATTTTAATCCCTGATCCTCGTGTACGAGCTCTTACCAAGTATTCATCGAGCTTGTAATGTGATTAACTTTACTACGCATAGCTGTGGGTCTAGTAATCAGTAAGCATTTTCAAAATACACAGTTCTGAGAACGGCTTCATGCCGTAGTAACTACAATGTATAACTCTTCTGGCATATTATTATCTTCATCAATATATATTCTTATCTCTTAGCAAAGAAACAGTGAACTAGATCTAAAAACTTGATTTTTACTGGTCTCAAGTTGAAACTCTCAACGTGTGTGACGTAGGCACATTAGTATCGACAAATGCTAGCACCATTTCGTTAATTGTCATTTCTGAAAATAAAACCTCTGTGCTCTTCCTTCCTACATGTAAACAACAGCTTCTTTTGTAGTGAACATGATTAGTGTGTATATACACAAACTTTCACCTGAATCCTGCATCTTGTCAAAATACTACAATGTTATTATAACCTGTTGGTTACTAATATACAGTAAATATACTTCACAATATGAAATTACAGTCGAGTATTTTTCTTTCGTTTGTACACACGAGTTAGCAGTTAAATTATTAGAATTGTCTAAAAGAGTAATAACTTCTTCCCCTCATTTTACTCAATTAAGGAAAAATTAATAAACATATTTTTAATCAGTATTGGTATGCATAATTTAGTCTTTATTTGTTTGTACTAACTATGTGTGTGTGCTACACTTTATGTGACGAATACTTTTTAATCTGAAATGGAGTACTATCATGAAAAACAATAATTACATACCGTGTGAACATGCTGGAATGCTTGGAAGACTTTGTTGCATGCAAACATAACAAAACGTGATGATTGTATTCTATTCTAATCCAACAAGTGAGAGTATAAAGTTGTAGTAGTAGTAAGTTGCATTATAATAGCAAAGTACGTTGTATTTTTTTGGTACTTTTGCGTATTTATTCAAGTAAAAAATTCGCTTGCACGCTCATTCAACTCACATCAAACATTCAATGTTTCAAAAGTAGAAAAAGTACGTACACACAATTTTGTCAGTGATTATCAACAGTTAATACATTCTCATTGATTGATGGAGGTATTTTAAAGTATTTTCCCCTAAAATGTCTGAAATGAAGTCCGCGAAAAGGGTCTGCGAAACTGATGATGTTAGAGTGGAAGATATTTTGAAGTCTTTAGGTAAAATCTTTAATAATAAAATTTACATGTGAAATCTAACTGTAAAGTTAAAAGTTAATGTTGGGAGGAATATTTTTCAAGGTGGGTTTTCAACGTATCAGCGATGGCTTGCTTTTGCTCTCATTTTCCCCCAGTTCCCCACTGCCATGATTGTACTCTCCCCCGTTTTTACTGGATCATCCAAAGTTCAAATTTATTGCAAAAAGGACGTGAACTTTGATATTGCAAGCTCCTGTCCAATTAATTGTACAACAGAAACCCCTGATGTTATCTACTCTAGTGTTGTACAGGAAGTAAGTTTGTATACATTTATGTCTGTATAAATTCTTCAGACGTCAATAAATCGTTTTGAGCTTAATTTACTTCAATAAACCTATGCAGCAAATGATTATATGTATGTATGTGCTAAAAAAATTAACAGTGGGATTTGACCTGCTCCTCAGCTTGGATTGTTGATCTAATTACAAGTTTTCAAATGGCTGGAATGATGACTGGAGCTTTCCTATCGTCTTTATTATCAGATCAGTAAGAGACAGGCGCGGTAACTTTCAGCTTCTTTTTAAATTTTATTAATCATGTTTTGTGGAAATTGTGGAATTTAATATGCACAATTTATTTTACTAATTTTCTAGATTTGGTCGAAAGAAATGTTTTATCTTTCAAACATTATGCATGGGAATGCTTGGAATGCTCCCTGCGGCAGCTTTTGACCCATGGAGTTATGCAGTTGCTCGCTTTTTGGCCGGTTTTGGGGTTGGAGGTACACCATATAAATAATACAAATAAATATTTGCTACTTGTACATAAATGCTATACATATAACGGCTAGTTTAAGCTTCTCATTTAGGAAATTAAGCCAAACTTTTTTTTAACGTTTTAAGCATGTTTTGTAATATACTTGGCACATTTGATGGAGTTTTTAACCCCAACTTGGAGAACCATCTGCGGAACAGTGAGCTTTTGGCCATTTGGAGAAATGCTTTTGGGATTACTGGCATACCTTATCGTGGGATGGAGATTGCTCACCATTGTTGTTGCGATTCCTGCCTTGGTTTTGCTCATGTTTCACAGGCAAGTTATACCGTCAAGATATCTGGAAGTTAATTTCTAACATAAACCACTTAGTCAACTTATTTTGCACAGGGAAGATTGATTGATGTTGTAAGATATATTTTATTGTGCTGTATTATTTAGTGCTATACTGGAGAGCCCGCGATGGCTACTGGTGCGAAAGAAAACAACCGAAGCTCATAAAGTATTTTGTACAATAGCAAAATGGAATAACAAGCCGAATCCAGATATAAAACTAATTGAAAAGCTGCAAACCAACATTTTAAATGAAGAGTCAACATCAGTCCGTGGAGTTCAGGCGGTGAAAGTGATATTACACAACTCAAAATTACGACTTCATATGGCAATTCTAACATTGTGTAACGTGACATGTGCAATCGTTTACTATGGAGTCTCCTTCAACGCTAAAAATGTCAGCGGAAATCCCTTTTTAAATATGTTGTACATGGGTATTTTTGACTTGGTCGCAAGTCCAGCCTCCATTTGGTTCAACAACTGCATAGGAAGAAGAAAAACATTTACTTTGTACATGGGAATGGGCACGGTTTTTATTATAGGTTTGTTAATAGTGGATGCAATCACAGGGTTAAAGGAGGCGTCTGCTACATTGGTAACTGTACTTTCATTAAGTGGACGCTTTGGAATTGTTGCAGCTTGGGGTTCACTGACTTGCCTTATTCTTGAATCCTCACCTACGAATCTAAGATCTTCATGTTTGGGATTTACTGCTTTTGCAGGGTATTTTGGAGCTGTTGTTGCCCCACAAATATTTCTTTTGTCACGAGGTAAGCTATTCGAGGTTATATAATCCCATAATTGCATTTGTGATATCGCAATATTTTGTCAAATTTTAACAATTATTAATAAAATCAAGTATTTTTGTATCTTTATTTGTATGCTCAGCTGCAGAATCTCTGCCCTACATAGTCTTATGCGTGTTGACTGTCTCTTCATCAGTGTCTTCGTGGTTCCTTCGAGAGACTTTACAACAACCTTTGGAGGATACAGTGGGACAGGATTGATTTTCAACGTTTGGGGCACTAGCATATTTTAAGGTTTTGATATGTGTGCAGTGATTTTATCTCATTTTACGGACTTGATGTCTTTACAGTTAAGTAGTTTCAACAAAAATGATCACGCGTAGTATAATTACATTGCAAAAATGGAAATGAATACCTAGTAGTATTACATTTTTAAATGTATGTCTTATCATTTACCACAATTTTATTAAAAAAGTTATGCACATATTATCTGCATTATTAATTATTAATGTTGCATCGTTGCATGCAGTTAGCAGTCTTGCAGTAATTTCTCTCATTATGTCCAATGGATTACATATATATCAGTTTACAAAATATTAGTATACATAATAATATGTACATCCTTCTCACTTCAATGTTTCCTCTTTGGGGCAAGTAGTGCCAATTTTGAACGGTGTTTTACCTCATTTGCACGATTTGTTACCATCTCAAAACTGGAACCACGTCTAACAACGTCATTGAAGTAATGTTGTTCTCGTCTATCTTCCTTTTCCCCGAAATCATTTTCTTGATTAGTTTTGACACTACTACGACTGCTGGGATCGCTTGTTTTTTCGGGAGGCGGTTTCTCCACTTTTTTTGGAGGATCTGGTGGTTTCTCCACTTTTTTTGGAGGATCTGGTGGTTTCTCCTCTTCTTTTGGAGGATCTGGTGGTTTCTCCTCTTCTTTTGGAGGATCTGGTGGTTTCTCCTTTTCTTTTGGAGGAGGTGGTTTCTCCTCTTCTTTTGGAGGAGGTGGTTTCTCCTCTTCTTTTGGAGGAGGTGGTTTCTTCTTCTTTTTTGGAGGAGGTGGTTTCTCCTCTTCTTTTGGAGGAGGTGGTTTCTTCTTCTTTTTTGGAGGAGGTGGTTTCTTCTCTTCTTTGGGCGGAGGTTTAGTTTCTTTTTGGTGCAGACGAATCTTATGATGATGTTTAATTATCGGTGGTGGAGGTTCGGGTTTTTTTGGCTTTGGTTTCTCTTGGTTTGGTAATTTAAATCAGTTTGATGGAACAATAAGTTATAACAATAAAATTGCGGGTAAAATAAATAATGTTTTTGGCTACTATAATAATTTTGAGAGTTGGATTCGTTCAAGTAAATTACCTTTAGGTTTTGGTAGCGATGGAGGAGGAGAGACGGAAATGGGACCATCACCGCTACAGAGATCAATTAAATCCTCTTTCCTTGCCGGCCTATAAAGGTTTTTTGGTCGAGGAGGCATAACATAAGCGGTGGTAGTTGGAAACGGACAGCAATTATAACCGTAAGGATACCCACAACCATATGGCCCATTTTGCATTGTCCCCCAACAATTATCATTTGTCATCATGGGACGCACCTAACATATTCCAGACATTTTCATTATGAAGTGACAAATTATCCTTTTTTTTCTGTAATAAGATGTAACATGTATTGTTGCGTACATAACGTATGCAGGCGATTCGCTTGTACACAGGAGCTTTAGGTGGCTCAGGACTGTATCCTGTACTTATATTGGGACCGTAATACGAAAAACCGCTGCGTGTATCTTTATAACCGCTGCGTGTATCTTTAGAGCCGCTGCGTGTATCTTTAGAGCCGCCGCGTGTATCTTTAGAGCCGCCGCGTGTATCTTTAGAACCGCCTTTAGCCTTATGTTTGGAACCTTTCCCCTTTCCAGAGCTCGTGCCCGAGCTCTCCTTATGGGACGATTCTGATTTAGGTAACATTGCGGAGCTGCTACTACTGGACATTGTGCAGAATTGTCAACCTCCTTGTAAGAAGTAGGGTACCGAAATCAGGATGAATTTAGAACCAGAATCTTATTTGACCACAGGAAAAGTTGTTGTTTTTTTCAATTTTATAAAAATCAAAGAGAAATCAGTCACTATAAATTTTGAATTTTGTTGAAAGCAAATTGTGAAACATGATAATACGTTACGAGTAATATTTCTGAGGTCAGAGCCTGAACTCAAAATGTTTTCAAAATTCTCGTTCTTGAATAGAAAACAACAAATTTGAAAGGAATGTACAGGAAAAGTAAAAAACCGTGGTAATATGATTCCTTCGTAAAAATGCCACACTAACCTTTTTAAATCTCTCTGTTTCTTTACTACTGCTATATACCAGTTATTTCCAGACAACTTGACTGTTACTATGCAGGAATTGTATAAGATTCTGGGTATGGTGTAACAACAGTGATGTTTGCATGCATTGTATTTGATCTTTCCTCGCGATAGGAGGCAGAGGTGTGTCATGTAAAATGTCTTTGTCTTATATTGTTGGGTATTTATGACCAAGGGATGCGCACATTTCTTTGTTGGTTTATATCTCGGTTGATACATAAAAATGCAATATAATTTTTTATTATACAATTTTTCATTAAAATGCATTTTTTCTTTAAAACTCCCATTGAAATACCAACCATGTACAGCATCCAGCAGACTTGTATTATATTTCATCGCTGTATATACTGGTCTGGAGGTTTTTGATTTCATGAATCTTTCTTCCTGATAAACTACATATTATATGCACAAGTACGTTCAACTGACTATGCTAATATGAAACTCAAAGCGAATAATGACATGACCATGCCTCGTCTCGAATTCAAGGTTGATTACTTCTACTTGTCTCTGTTTCGCAGAATGACAAATAAGTCATTCCCATTACTTGTGTATGAACTTTTTAAAATATGAACACAAAAGATGCACAACACACAATCCTGTCTTGTGTAGATGTTACAGGTTTAAGACACGTACAGGGACGATAAAATCTTAAAGCATGTCAAGAAAAAACAAACCATGATGGAGTTATTGTTGTGCGACAGGAAGATGGAGACGATTTGAAGATAAACTCTTTTTGTTTATGACTGTTTTAATGCCTAATACTTGGCGCAGACGTATGCGTTAAAGCCAGCCAGTCGATAATCGCACCACATTATTTATACCACACGCACCTCTGTTTTCTCCCTCCTATTCCTTATCGGTTTAAATTGCGATCTCTTTTGTGGCTATGGCCGCTAGTTGCTGCCATTGACAAGGTGAAAACACCTACCGTTTTATGATAGCGGACTTATCCGTCAAGTTGTATTATGTGAACAGTGATAAGCATAACATATTATCGTGATAAGGAATACAAGAGATTAAAATTTGTTTTCACTAGAAAATCCTTACAGATACAAAATAATTTGACTTGAAATAGGTCAAATCAATGATTTCAGTTCCATAAAGTTACATTTCAACAGTATTAGTTGAGTGAACAATCAGTCTGTAGTAAAAATTACAAACATGGCTTGTAAAATATTAATACTTTTATTGGCGCTTTCGTCCAATTCGTTACTTTTGCATGCACAGGCATCCCATCCAATAACGTATGTTCATTCATAGTATGAATTTCATACTCGTATAATTTAAGGTACCGTAATTTGCTAACCAAAGTTTTGATTGAAAATAAATTAACCTTATTGATCCAGTGATTCGGATTACCCGTGGACATACCAATGCATCAGCGAGACAATAGATGGGCCAGCATGTCAACGACAATTTGTCGGAGATGCTTCCAAAGAGGCAAAGGTTCCACTAAAAATTTGTATACTAACATGTGGTCCATTTGGGGCATTGTGGCCGTATCCAACAGGAAGTGTATGGGAAATATACTACATATACCTATTTATCTTTTTTATGACATGTCATAATATTATGTATATATATGGCCCGTTGACAAATAAACGTAGTAACTTTTCTCGACATATGTTCATACTCAAATTGCAGGTGTCTTTAGGAAACACACTGGCAAACATTTCTTTTGCCAATATTGTGGAAGGTAAGATTGAAGTTCCAGAAAACGGTCAAGTCGTTACAGACATGACAAGGGTAGCGATAGATATTTTTAAGGACAATGTCAAAGTGGTAAGTGTTTGTGATCAAAATTATTTTAATGCTACGTTATACTTCAGTCTCCTGAAATAAATGGAATCCAACTGTTGTATCTGAAATCTATTGCCAGAAAGTACCAGAAAGTTATGAAGCTGGCAGCATTCCAAACAAAGTTACGTTGAACATACAAATTCGCACTTTGGCAAACCGAATTAACCTCGAGACAGATGAATCATATACTCTACGAATCAAGGCTGATGAAAATGATTTGGTAAGAAACGGAATTATTCGAAATTATGCACTAGTTAAAAAGTATGGTGCCTTTGTTGAAAGTGTTTTATTTGGGGCATTATGAGATTTAGCGTGGTCACGAAATCATTTCTTATTTGTCGTACCAGCCAAACGATATATTTTACAATGAAGTGAAAAAGCTATACGGTCTCAAAGTCCAATATTAGTGCATTCATGCATTGAACCCTAAGCAAAAGTAGCTCTAAATTAAAAATAACTCTAAGTAAGAGTTTGACCATCCCAACTCATGAACTTAATTTATCATATGATAATGGTTATAAATTGAGTAATTTTGTTTCAGGATTCTGTTGTAGTTTCGATATCAGCTGCGACCTTTTTCGGAGCCCGTCATGGTTTAGAATCAGTGTCTCAACTTATTGAGTTCAACACTGCAACAAGCCTCTTTCAAGTTGGTTTGCGTTTTAAAACATAATGTGCATGCTTAAATGGAAAATCAAGCAAGATTTTGAAAGAAATTTCATGCCAAGTTAATCACTAATGATATTTCAGATAGTGAACAATGTGGATATTGCTGATGCACCCAAGTTCCGCTATCGGGGACTTTTATTTGACACTGCAAGAAACTTCGTTCCTATCCGAGACTTGAAACGTTTGGTAGATGGACTGTCATATAACAAAATGTCTGTTTTGCATTGGCATTTAACCGATAGCAACTCATATCCATTCTACTCGAAACGAGTTCCTCAGATGGCCATTTATGGAACAGTCGCAGCGAATAAAATTTACACACCGGAGGACGTTACAGAGTTTTTAAATTACGCCAATCAACGTGGTATCAAGGTTATTCCTGAGCTGGATGGTAAGTGTTGGTCTCTTAAACCACATGATAATATATTAACTTTTTTTTAATTGAAAAAAGAAGAAGTTAATATGCATTATAATATAATTTTGTCAAAATAGCCCCTGCACATGCTGGAAATGGATGGCAGTTTGGCGAAAAGGAAGGCCTTGGAGAACTTTCCCTTTGTCTCAATGCTGAACCCTACTGGGATTACTGCATACAGCCTCCGTGTGGCCAATTGAATCCAATCAATAATAACACATACAACGTCCTCGGTATATGAACAAATCATAATATTAATAATTACGCAAGATATTTAAGTGTTTACAGTGGATTCTAATGTAGTGTAGTGTGGTACATTTGCTTATATCATCGACTATTTAAATATTTGTAGGTGACCTTTACAAGGACCTATTGGAAGTTTTTGACCAAGACTACTTTCACATGGGAGGAGATGAAATCAGTTTTACTTGCTGGCTATCCAGTCCAGAAATTCAGCAATGGATGACTATACATAACTCCACAGATCTAATGGACATTTGGGGAATTTTCCAAGAATCAGGTAAACAAAAACACTTGTTCCTTACATACAAAATCACACGTATGTGAAAGCGTAATTAACTTACCATAATAAAATAAATACTTTAACAAAAATGAATGGATCACTTTGTTTTTCAAAGCGCTGAAAAAACTGAAAGAGGCAACGGAAGAGCCCATAACAGCAATAGTTTGGACATCAGAAATGACAGCTCGAGCACGTCAGTATTTATCTCCGGACGATTATGTGATCCAAATTTGGAGCAAGAGTAAGTTAAAAATGAAATGATAAATTCGTATACCTAGTGAAATTTTCACCATGATAAGTAGATGTTAGACAGCCACTGATAAACTTGTGATATCCACTTGTTATATTTTTACTTCGTACTTATAATTGATATTCATTGACCCCAATTATTTACAATAATTGGTCTTACGTAGGTACTGATGACATTGTGGCTCCAATCTATAATGAGTCATATCGTGTCATTCTTTCAAACAATGACACTGTTTATCTTGACCACGGTTATGGACGTAAGTGTATCATGGACATTGTTATCAAACCGACAATAAATATATGAAAAATAAAATTGTATTTTGTGTTGTTTTCTAGCGTGGAGGGGAACCCAACACAATGTAAATAGAAAAAGTTGGCATGTACGTTAGTATTTCACTATTCATTCGACAGTAAACGACAATAATGCTTTCATTATAAAAAATACTATTCATGTTGCATATTAAAATTTCCAGGTGCTATACAGTCAGGATCTAATCGGGCAAATCGAACGTGTGAGTGGACCAGAAATAGCAAAAGAAATGTATGAATCAGGCAGGTTGCTTGGTGGAGAGGCTTGCATGTGGTCTGAAAAGGGTAAAGAACTATTCCGGCAATACATACCTATAATAAACGCATTCATCGCTCACATGTTAAAATTGACTCTAAAAGTTATAATCCACACGTTCCAAAGTGACAAAGTTCATATATTCTTTTTTCAACTATTCTGTGTAGTTGACGCTCTCAATATGGACGGTAAAATCTGGCCTAGGACATCGGCTTATGCTGAAAGTGAGTTTTTTCTTTTGAATAATTTTAAATTTACGAAAAGTTAGATTTTGTTCAAAAATTATTTTGTTGTTGTTTTTTGTGTAGGATTGTGGTCAAATCCTCCAGAGAATTCCACACGCTTTGCGTACCCTCGATTAATTCATCAGCGAGAAACTATGATTTTGCGAGGAACTTTTCCAGACACTCTTTTGCCAGAAGCCTGCTACCACATTTGGGGATTTTGTGATAGATTTGATTAAAGTTGCATTTTAGTTCACTTCATTATTTAAGTTGTTTTTTAAAAATAAAGTTTATTATGACACATTTGAGCAAAAAGGTTGATGCTTTCTCGATGCATTAAAAAACGTTTGACTAACACAATTATTATATGTTTGGTTCAGGATTGATAACATTTTTTATGATTTTGTTTCAATTAAACAAAAATATGTTTTAATTAGCAGTTAACTGGTGTGAGATTTGATTTTTGCATGTCATGATAATTTGTCTCATAAATTCTTATTGATTTTTAATGCGCCATCATATCTCATCCTCAATTCATTTTTTAGTGAACTTCAACCTCGATGTTCATTGACCGAGCGGGTTTATAAGAGAGCTTGCGATCTATATACATATATATATACTTACATTATCTCGTGTTTCTACTGTAATTTTAATTTAGTATTTAAGATTATAATGATGATGAACGACACGGTTATGGCTCATTATTAAGGACCGCTTAAGGTTCTTATAATTTTTTTCTGTGTATCTGTAGTTCACAAACATTAAATTCTATAGTAGATGGGTGGAAAAAAAAAGATTATGACAAGTGAAAAATAATATTTTACTAAAAAATACTCAAGAATATATTGATGAAAAATAGATAAAACAGAGGGTTGTTACTTATAAGGACTGGTATAGCGGTCCTTATTTCTAATTTCTGTGAACGTTTAAATTTAATCGTAAGTATACTTATAATTTGACAGAAATGGCATTTTATGTATTTAAATACGATGTCTTTTACCAGAAAATTCTGACTGATAAAGACCAACTTTATTACTGTTACACTTATAATGCCTCTGATCATCACACTCTGTGGGACTAATAAGATAGTTAATTAGGTAGTTAAGTTAAGAGTGCATATTTAAGGTGAAGATGACAATACATATATGTGAATGGAAAGATGTAGCGCAACTGGGACTACATTGATGGAAAATATATAATCTGTATTATAAAGTACAAAATAAATACTTATTCTTTTAGCTGTCAGTCAGTACCACAAAGTAGCTCCAAGTGGACGATTGAGAAGTTTTGCTCTGATTTTTAAATCGAGTCGTAGAAAATATTTTAAGCACGATTCTTCAAAGATGAATAACCACGAGAAGATATTGGCAGAGTTGAAACCAACTCAAGAACCAAATGTGCGTTATGCCAGGTCAACAAATAGCAATGATACGGAACAAAACACAGGGTCCGATTTCGATTTCGTGGATGCGGGCTACGGAAAGAATCATGTGCGATTACTGTATATTAAACGAGTTGGGGCAACACATTACATAAAAGAGCTGGAAGTGAACACACAACTGTCGCTGGATTCGTCAAGTCACCTGAAGAGTTTGGACTACTGTGCTGCAGCCACTTTTTGAGCAAGTACCCACACGTGAACAAAATCAAAGTTTGCATTGAGGAAATGCCATGGGAGAGAATGATAAGTGATGGCCAGCCACATAATCACGCGTTTGTTTGCACCCCAACTGCAATACGATTTTCAAGTGTGACCTTCAAGAGAGGATGTAAGTATCAACTAACATTACATATTTTTAATACAAGTATTGTTCAAGATCCTTGTATTTTTACTTTACAAATAAGTTGAGATCTCATATTAAAAGTGTTTTCTTGTTTCACTGTCGATTTTATGAACGACTCATTTTTGTTTGTTTGTTTATGTAGCTCTTCCAGAGATCGAGTCAGGTTTGAAGGATCTTAGGGTTATCAAAACAACTCAATCCGCCTTTGAACACTTTATTCACGATGAATTCGCAACTTTACCTGATCTGCACGACAGGATATTTAGCACGGTGGTGTACGCAAAGTGGCATTACGCATCCACTGAAGATGTGGACTATGACTTGGCCTGGTAAGCTATACAAGTTGCATTTCTGTTGCATACACATTAATGTAGCTAAATTTTAAATTTTTAAATTTCTAATAAATCACTTTCAGGAAAACAGTTCGAGATTGCATGTTGGACGCATTTGCTGGTAAAGTTTAGTTATTTTTTAATTTAATTTTCTTCGGTGAAATGTTTTATTATTTAAGTGAATTAAAAAAAAAAAATTTTCATAAACTGTTAACCTAGGCCCACCGGATGTTGGCGTGTTTTCACCCAGTGTTCAAAACACATTGTACTTGGCACAAAAGGATGTATTGGAAAAGATACCTCAAATGTCACACATTGAGACTGCTCTTCCTAATAAGCATTATACGGTGATTGATTTCTCGAATTTCAATCAAATGGGCAAAATTCCCAATGACGAGGTGTTCCTGCCAACTGATCAGCCAGCTGGAAATATTCGAGCTGTTTTGGGAAGGAAAAGTTTGTTACCCAAATTGTTTCCTTCTAATCCAAAAGTTAAATCAAAGCTTTGAGTATTTCCTATTATGCATGTTTTCATTTGGGTTGGATGTTCGTAACTATTTACGACCAATCATCATCATGAGTGCAATGTACTAAGTTTTAATATTTTTTATTTATAGTATAAAATAAAACTTTCTCAGAATTTAATTAATAATTAGCAACAAAAAATGCAAAATTATTTTCTTGCTTGCTTAAGTTTGTTTCACGCCTTTCATGAATGATACCCTATTATTAACTAGGTAGGATTGTACCCTTCAAGGTTGCGACAGCATCCACGTTGTAGCTGCAAATGTGCACCCTTTAGCAATACTTACTTGTGACAGCATAATACCATCAATATTAATTGCATAAGTTTGCCAGGAAAATATTCTCTCTTTCCTTTAGCTTGACCCTCCGATCGTTATACTGTCACATCTAAAAAAGCGACATCATTGTCCTCATCTGACAAAGTGACAGCGCATTTTTCCCATCGTGTTAATTGCGACAGCATTTTTTGCATGCTGTCACAAAGGATGCAAAAAATATTCGCATGTATATTTTGAATTAGCATGGGATAACCATGTTAATGCTGTCGCAACCTAAAGGGGTCCAATCCTACCTGCTGGGTACGAATATGACAGCAGTTAACCTTCACCCCCTCCCCAGGATGTTTTCGTGAATATTTTTTCAATCTGCCTACGAAAGCTGATTCATCCAATTTAAATCCAAGTCCTCCAAGTGTATTACCTGCCCGTCAAATATCCGCGTACACCAAATATATAATATATTCAAGCTCCTTGGCGTACACTTACAAACAGCGTCACCAAATAAATGCATCTACATTCAGCACTGCAGTGCATTGCGTGAAACGAAAAATATGTTATAATTTTATTGTGTTTTTCCGTTTGGTTGGCCAGCAGTTCGATGCATAAAACTTTATTCAATTTCGTCAATCTTTCTGGACGAGAAAGGGTTACTTTGTAGTCAATTGCACTGCAATTGCAATTGCAGACATCATCCCATATCAAATACTTTTATGCATTCCTCTACAGACGTATGCCATTATTGGTAAAGGTTGTTTGAAATATTCTTCTGGAATATAAAATAATAATTCGTTTAGCTTTCAAAATTAAATTTTTGTGCACGAGTACTTTTTGATAACACTACGTAATTTATTGCAAGTTTACGCAGAATTTTTACGGAACGAATATATTATTATATAGGCTCGTTGTTTTATAGAATAGATGCTGCGTATACATATGACATCACTGGCTCAAAAACTCATTTATGGTATATCTACATTCTACATACCTACAAGTTTGCAGTGAAAATGAATCACAAATTAGTTGGACAAGTACAATATGCCATTTCTGATACCTAGCCCATTAGTTTTAGCAGCAACAACCAAAACTGACCACAAACTCTTCCGTCGACAAAAGTAAACCACTGTCAATATTCCCATATCTGAAACGCAACCTCACAAGTTGTTTTGTCCATACATGTACCATACCTTTTAAACAATATGGAATCATTTTCGTTACCTTTTTACACTAATTTCGATTTCCTTATTATCTTAAGAGATTCTAAAAGACAACAGCTTTAAAACAAGTCTCATTAAACAAGTTTCTTTAATATAAATTAATATATAGTTTGTGTGCATAACCTGTTTCATTTGTACGAAAAAAATGAGCGAACTTTTTAAAGTTTATTTGAAAATTTTTTTAGGATTTCTTTACTTTATACCAATCCTGGCCAAGCCAACGTTTAAAAAAGATTCCAGGTTATTTATGCCACAAAATTTGGAACAGGAGCCTATAGAAAGCGCACTGAAAGCGCCTACTATAAATCTCAACATAATTGTCGTACCAATTGTTCGAGAATCCAGTTCTGGCGAATCGTCGGTAAACTACAGACCGATAGCAGGTGAATTGCTTATTATTTATCTAAAACATGACCAATGACCTCAACAGATTATGACGAATTAACTTGAAAAATTATGATGACAACTAACTAGAAATATTTAAACGTTTCATATCAGGTCCAAGAATTGGCAAAAAAACACACTCAAGCGAAACAAACAGAATGGATACAATGGAATCCAGCCCATTTACTGATTTGGACACGATGGAATCATCAAATGGAATCGATTCCACTGATAACGGCGACGGTCCTGCACCAGGCATTATCCAACCGCAACGACGCCCAATCCCACCTCCAATGTGCAAAGATTCCGAAGTATACGATAAGGAACTTGGGCAATGTATTAGAAGGAGGCCCGGCACTTGTCCGGTATGTACTAGAAGAGGGTGACTGGACCAGTGAAGTTTTCTCGTGTTTGTTTGTTTGTTTTATTGGAAAAATATAATATTTCACATATGCTACATTACTCTAAACAAAACAGTTACATAAAAAATATATATACATAGTTAAATAAAATTTACATAAAATCAAACAGCCAGGATTTTTATTTCAACTCACATAATGCCAACAATAACAAGATACAATATGCTTGTTTAAAATTTAACTTTGTCCTTTGTCCCTTGTATCGGTATGTACGCGAATATGCTTCAATTTCGTTACGCCCCTCTGAGTGCCTTTGAAATGACTTCAAACATGTTTTGCTCGGGTGGTGATGGGGGTTGAGGTACGCTAAAAGGAGGTCGTACGTATCTATTGCGTATTTGGGATGAAAGTTGCATTGGTGGAGGTGGAGGTGGGGATAAACTGTTACGTGAAGTATTTGCTGTATTTTCGTGATAACTTCTTTGTTCTGGATGTTTATGTTCTGTTTCGGTGGTTGGATTAGCTGGATACGTATGATAATAATATGGCGACTGAACTGTGTCATAATGTGGGTATGATAAAGAAGCACGGTGTAGAACTTCATTTACCGTTGCTCCAACTCCACGCATGAGCTCTCCAAGTACGCTTACAGTGTACAGCACTTTGGGTAAAAATGGTCTGTATTCCAAATGCACACGCCCTTTCTCCCCATAAAAGACAATTGGACTTATATCTGTTGCACGTAGTATCATTGCCTGAAAAGGATGCACCAACTGAACTTTGGCACTGTGTTTGATTTGCTGCGTATGTGCATGTTCATCGGAATTAACGGGACAAATTGAGGTGACAAGAAATATGAGTATGGCGAAATATCGCGCAAAAACACACCGAACATCTCTGTTCATTGCCATGCTTTAAAATGGAACAAAAATTTGTTTAAAAACAACAATATTAATTATATGGATATTCTTATAACTACATGTCGTTTTTTTGTTATTACCTGAAATATTCTGGAAATAATTTGAACACAAAAACACAAATGAATAAATTCTCCAAAGTTTTCTTAACATTACAAAAATGTGTACTATATTATGCACCGTTTAAACAAAAAAAGAATGAAAAAGAATTTACAGAATTAAGTTTAAAAATCCTGAAAGCTCAGCAAAAAATCACTGCAGCATAATCAAATTTTGCTTAAGAGTTTAGTGCGAAGGTCACAGAGAAGAAATACGAAAACGAAAGCCGTTATGGGGTATGTGACACGAGAACATATACCTAATTACCAAATTTAAACTTTTACTTTTCAGTAGTTAAACACAATAACCCATCTAGTGTATCATTTTCAAGATGATCATAGGGGAGAACAAGTGATGATAATTTAAGTGTTTTGCCGGTGAAACTCTTTAAAGCATCTAAATATATGTACTAATGCCTGTCTGCATTGTACGCTACAACATTAGCATTAGGTGGGATTAAACAGGTGAAAACGATTGAGTTGTGAACATTGCGTTATAATTTTATAAATATTTAGAGCGTAGGTGCTGTTTAACTATGAACACGACTGTCGTGTTACTGCACACTGCACACTGTGTACACATATTAACAACGCAAGATCAAAAATGTGAAGTTTTTATTTGGGATATTCGAAAATATTATTACATCAGCAAAATATTTGTGAAACTACTTGTTTACAAAAAGGTTAAGCATCAGATTAACTTTTTTAAATGGTTTAATTGGAGGTTTGCGAATCGGCAAGTAGGGTAAAAGCAAGCGTCTAGGTAAGGTAAACTAAAATCATGGTCATGTCATGTTGTACATGTAACGGGCCCCTTATGACTCGTCGTAATGACTGTTGAGCTACCAGTTTATACTTTTTAATTAAAATATGATGGGATACACACGAGTGATTTTAAATGATCATATGCAGCTTAACGTTTCGACTTTCCAAAGTCTTTCGTTTATACTTTGTTTTCAATTCAATATTGTCAACGGAGACGTGGACAGAAAATTGAATTAACACATCAAAATGGTTTTAACTCATTGACCCTAATTTTCACGTAGAGAAGCCATTATCAATAAATTATTAATTTGCAGATTAAAATATTCTTCGCTTAAAAAGTATTCCAAATTCCCTGTAACAAGTCTTCATCATGTCACTAACAGCAAAGCAACATATTCTTAAACTCCGTGAAACGGAATATAAACTACAAAAATTGCAGAATAATCTGGTGAGTTGTGGACTTCTTGATAGCGGCTCGACATCAATGTCAGACTTTCTTGCACATCACAAGGAATTGATGGCCTTACCAGGCAGCAACCGTGATTCGGTACCATTTTGCTTCAATTTTCAGGCTGCTAACCGGTATGCGGAAATGAAGCAAACTCAAAAATTGACCTTGCCTCCTAAAATCCCAGCAAAGTCAATGGGTCGGCTCAATCCATACGACGATTCCTTCGAGACTGATGAAACGGAAAGGTAACCCTACCCATAATATTTTCTTGTCTAAACCATCCCGGAATGTATTTCTACTTTCTGATCTGATTTCATTAATTAATTACATGGTTAATCTTCGAATACATGTAGATTTGGTCAAAAGATTGGTTATCAGTCCAAAGCATTGCATTCATTACTAAACGAACTTGAAAAACAAGCGTCAAAAATATCTGTAGCATTTCCAAATCTCGACAAGTTGTCTTTACTAAATAAAACCCCGTTTCTGAGAGGTCTAAAAAATTCCAAGGGTTATTTAAGTCCCAGTTCTAAACAACCAAGAAAACCTAAATCGAAAACAACTTCATCCAAAAGTTCTATGAATTCACCCACCGGTGGTTCAAGTCTTCCATCCAAGTTGGCGTCAAAACAATCAATTTTCAAGTCAAAAGCAAACAAAGTGAAAACCATGTGGAATAATCAAGTCAGTGAAACTGCATCAACATCTCCATCGGAGCTGATATTACATGAGAGTGACTCAAAGAGCATTGGCAGCAGTAACAATCGGTCTTACCTTTCTCCGCCTACTCCTTCTCAACATTCCCCTGTCAGCGTATTGTCGAAACAGAATTACTCTGAATCGCTTAAGGAAAATTTAGCATATGCCCTAGGATCATCAAATCTTATGGGTGTCATTTTACCACCAAATTCTAGTCAAACGAAAGTAATATTATAGTTTAATATAATTTTCTTATTTAAAACACTTGTGCATTTGAAATTGTGCCTGATATACTATACAACACATTAATAAAGCAGTAATATAGGAGGCATGTTAACTTTGTTTCAGAGCAGAGGTCCAAATACATGGACAGAGAAGAAACCAATAAATACATCCATAAACACTGTTGTACATAATGCCAGTGAAGTGGATGAGAATGACAATATTAGTGCCAAGGAAGCCGTGAATATACTAAGGCGAAGAAAATTCCCTGTGCGGAAATCCCCCATTCCAAAACATTTACGACCTCACGAAAGAGGATTGATTGGGGTGGAGATTTCAAACTTTGAGCCTCAGTGTGCATTCTTTTACAGGGACCGAGATGGAAATTACAATCCACATCTGTATCATTCTAGAAACGTAACTGGTAATAACAAACTACAAAACATTCAGAATTGAAATATTAATGTACTTTGAACACTTATATACCTATGTACGCTATACTCTCCTTTTGTAACAGAGGGCATGAGAAAAGGGAAGCCACGACGAAATAGTTACATCAGACATCCAGTATAGCTATTATACATCTTGACCTGAATTTCCACCATTCAGGAGGTAATAATTATTGTTATCATAAATTTGAGTCTTCCAGTTAGTTACATATATGTTGGTGCATATCATGTTAATCTGCAAGAAATACATAATGTACATTCTGATATGCAGGTGCAGAGATTGTATAGTGCAGGGGGAAGGCAGGCACAAGAAGAGCGACGATGCTGTCACATTAAATTATTTAGTTTCAAGTCTGAGTTTAAAATTTAACTCACATATACGTTAATAAAGACAGCAGATAAGATAAAACGCTCATATTACCATTCTAAGGTGACATATTTTATGGCACATTGCTACTTATATTTCAAAATTTGAGGGTTGTTCTGATTAAAGTTGATGGAATAAATGCTTGCTTAAATTGCTTATACAATTATTGGATCGAGAATCTTTGCAGACTTTTTTCTTTAATTTTTGAGCTTCACAAGTGAAGAGCTTTTGTAGGTATACATTTCTATTTCTACTACAGTAAATTATCGTTCTTTGATATTTTTCCCGTAAAGTCACAAGTGGCCTGCACAAATGTATTCTTAACTTTATTTATAATGAAAACTTATGTGAGTGAGTACCTATCAACATACGCGTTAAAAGAATTTCTTGGAAATACTTAAGGATTCCATTGTTTTACCTTGTACCAAACCAAACACAAGTGTACGACGTTGGGTGCCATGAACATCATAGTGATGTGATATACCTAGTATGGCTCAGCCAGAAGCAAGTTGGATTCATGGATGGATGATCCCTGGACGAGGGTTTAGATTTTGCATTTCTCGATTCTTATGGGTTATGCAAAATTATTAATTTCTTTCAATTATTAGTACTAACCAAGCTCCAATTTTTTCTTGAAAGTGCCCTATAAACATGCAATAACGATATTATGCAAACTTGCCTGCCGCTATTCTACTAATTGTATGCTCGGAAATGTTTTCGCCGCCAATTTCTGCATGATAGGTATTTACGCGACCGGGGGGAAATAGTGAACTAATTTTTAGTAAAGTAGTACACAATTTACCCAATTTGTCAGCTACACTTGCCTCATTATTCAACTTGCATACCTGTTCCATCTCCACTACCCTTGCTCAGATGACTTCTTCCAGAACGTTTTTAGCTCTTTCATATGTGCTTTTATATAAGCTAGAGCATTTGACATTGGCTCATATTTTCATACATGGATTCGTAAATTATCGAAAATGAGTACTTTGGGTAAAAATAAAAGCTCAAGAGCATGTCCAAGTAGTTTTTGTTTGTATTTAAAAATGCTCCTGTCGTTTCCGAGTTGGACCATGGATTGAGGGACAGACGGCGATACAGATACAGTCTGATGTAAGTAGGCATTGTAATGCAAAACTGCGCTATTTATCATTAATATAAGACTTTTTGCCAGACACACAATTTCAAGAAGTTGGGGTGTCATGTTCACTTTAAACAAGC
>JAHZNC010004109.1:0-12186 GCA_027744095.1 Zhuqinia jingwanae | reverse complement strand
AAAAAATATATATGGGCAAAAATATGCGTGCGTGTCATATCCCATTTCAGTTTTTCCAATGAAAAACCGCAAAAGTCTGCACTGCTATGCAAGTGGGTAAATCTTAATCCATTCAGCTCTAGTCTCTGAAACCCAAGCGGCCTTTGAACTTCTTTTTTCTAGACATTTTTAGAAGCCGTTTTACATCTATGGTCGTTTTTGGAAGCCATTCATCTGCAAAGTTTAAAACTACCAGATTGAACTAAGCAGTTTACGCCACCTTAATTCGCGTCCTCCTTTTCTTTCTTTCCAACTTTTTCCATTTCCCAGGGAGTACACGGAAAGAAATCTGCTTGGCTTACTGGTCTACCCTTGGATTTGATTTCTTTATTATGCAACATTAGTAGAAGCACAACAGGATAATACTCGTCGTAACACTTTTTTTTTTGAACAAAGATATATTTTCCTTAAGAGAGAAAATTGAGGAAAACTCTGAGATTGGAAAAAGTTAAACGGGAAAATGGCTTCGTAAATCTGTCATCGGTGAACTGTACAATGCTATGCTCACTTTTTTTGCAAATATTAAAAAGGGTTAAAAAAAGTTGAGACTAAAGAGAAGGCTCAGCTGTTAGCTGGATTTTGAATTGAAATTGGTGTGTCAGTTTGTTCAATTTTTATCAGCTTCTCACCTGCGTCCTCCCTCCTGCGTTATATTTGCACCTGAACTCTCTCGCGTAATATTGAATGGGAGGAAAGTGATAGCCCATTTGATACTTTTGATAGTGTTCATGGTATTGAGATGTAGTTGTATTTTTGAATCAATAATAATTGGAAGTTTGTAAATTTCTCTGGTTAGATGGGTAATCTGATTTGTGAATCACAATGTCAGGAATCCTGATTCAGGATGTTCTATTCTCTAACATGCTGCTAATAACATTTTGTCATCTTCTCGTCTCCTGCAGTGCGGTGGCGCCGTGATATCAGAACAATGACGATGTGATAACTTTGCCATATTGGCTCCCTGCGCTGCTTCACTGACAACTTGTCACACGCATGGTTCCTACCGCCTATATTACCAACACGAATAATACTCCCCACCACAACTAAACTGCATTACCACAAGAACCTTACGTTCATAGGTGTGCATGTACGCAGAGTATTTGGATGACGACTCACAGATATTCACAGCTATCTACTATCTAAAGACATACCTACATACATACTTACTTGTGAATGTGCAGGCTATATTGGCAATTGGCGTCATCAGCATCACATTCATCATAATTTTTTGCCAATTCGAACGAGGGACATGCACTGCACATAATGCTATACTGTTTATACTGTTCATAGTAGCATTTCACCTGATGTGATGATACTAGTCGTGATTCTTGCTGTCATGTCATATTACTTCATGTCACACCACTGCACTGCTTCTTTCTTAGCACATGCTTACTTAATAATTTTCCAGTCGAGTGCACGGTTGAAAGAAACGGTGGCTGGTATAATAGTTGTAAGCATGACAGCAAGGTAACATTGGAGTTGACTGCACCGTGTTATGCCCAGCTGGATGATCCATGCAACTCTTTATTACTATTATTATACTATTTGCACATTATCCACATGCTCATTAGCTCACTATACATATGCCTAATATTCTCCATCACATAATCATCACTTCGTGAGGTATGTGGCGTAGACTCTTTGATTGTAGAATAGCCGTCTAAGGGGTTTCCACTGAGAAAAACATTTTTTAACCGCCTCCCCGCACAGATTACACCTGAGAAAGTATATAGATTCAACATTATAGCAAAGGTCATTTGTGTCTCCGGTTTGTTGCGTTCTCTATATATTTTGATTTCCTGTTTGTGCGAGCATGATCCTGTTTTGATTTGGATGGAGTTAAGAAAAAGCGAGAGGATTAAAACAACTTCTCATGCAGTTTTGCAGAATGATCATACAACTTACATAAATATTACTGTGTGTACTTACATACATGGGCATGCATGTGCCTACTACAACAGGAGGTGAGGTGAACGTAAAAACACTAAAAAACAATTTTATTATCTTTCTGTGTAAACGTATGCGTTACGTTGGGATATGAACATGGAGACAAGTTTTAGCTCCACTGGAGCTAGTGAAGTAGTGTTCAATTGTTTTTTTGAGAAAATGATATTATTATATAGCTTTAGTAAAAGCATTTTGCATACTTACGCGACTCGACTCGTTGTTTGACTAGGTACCTTGCAGTCATACTACTAAAAACTGGTGTGCTCTCTCCATTCTAGCAGACATAGTGAGCAGAACAGAGAGTATAATAGTAGTATAGTAATAGCAGTATAGTGGTGGTGGTACACCACCAAAGGCAATTTTCCAGGAAGGAGGTCTCCATCACTTGTACCTATACCACCACCACCACTTCACTGCTGACTCCTCTAAAATATTATTTTCTATAATGTTTACGATTCATAATATAGTGTGCTCATGTCCTATATATTATAAGCGAGTATGTACACACACTTCCCGTTGTTGGACGGAATGAGATGGCATTGCATTGTGTAGCCGGAGTTCTCCTCTTGTTCTCTCTCTCTTTTAACTACACACCATCATCATCATCATCATCCTGTGTTCCCAGCCAACCATACCTCTCGTACTCGCTACTCTCATTCAGCCCATGATCACGATGGTACTTATCTTCCATTATTTCACTGGACGGGAAAAAATGCTCAGAGAATAATAGGCTGTAGTAGTAATAATTTGGAAGACTTGCCATATTCCGCCATATTCCAAGTCCACCGGAGGTGCAGATTCCAAGTCAGGTATTCCGCTTGGTTGACTTATTCCACCAACTTTTTCTTTCTTTTATTTTTAGAGAGTGAGTTGGCTGGTTTGCTTGGCTGACTACCTAAACATTAGATTTTTTTACCTGATCATGGTGATGGTTATGTTTATGATATACTGTGTGGTTTTGCGGTGGTGTGGGTGAAATGAACCTTATGGCAGGCAAAATGCACCTATTCATTTTCTTCCTTTTAATAATATGGTTATTATTGGCTCTCCCAACTTTTACTACTCTTCTCTCTGCCAGAGTACCTGGCGGTTTCCCCTCTGCCCACAAAACGAGCGGATCGCAGAAATGTGAAATGAAATGATATGGTAGTTTGCTATCATCATTGTCATGATGATGATCATCATCATACGTGCTAAAATAACTTTTTTCCACTCTGCTACTTTTATTTAGAGCATATTATTAGATTTGTACCTTGCCCTCTTCAACAATAAGCAAATGCAAGTTAGTGAGGTAATTGAAGATTAGCCCGGAATAGATGGAGATAATATAATATGACGGAGAACTTAGGTATGCTTCTGTCTCTAAATTCAACCCACAAAAGGCTGCTGACTACTACTCAATAATGAAAATAATGCACAACTTATTATTACGCAAACTTTTACTTAAGGATCAGCACAATGGGGACCTCTATACACTTTTACAAATAATCGTCTTTAAAAAACAAAAATGTTAAATAATTTGTGTCAACTATATATTATGTAGTATGTAGATAACATAGTATTCTAACAAGTAGTGATCAAATTGTGAAGGAAAAGGATTTCAACGGGAACGGTAGGCGCAAGCAACACAGGTGCGCATATAAGAATAACATGGAAACTTTAGGAGTACTATAGTTATGATGACGACTGCCTTGCGCGAGCGGAGCCACAGTGTAAACAAGAGGATACCCACCGATGAATTTTATATAAAAGTGTAGTAACAGGAATACCTGAGTTATGAGAAAAATTCGTTTGAAGTTCTCCAAAAAGTACCATGAATGCATGACTTTTGTACAGCAAGGAATAAAAGCCAGGAAAGATGAAGTGTAGCGCAACGAAAATAAATAAGTTGAGAGAGAGGGAGAGAGAAAAAAGGGCTATAAAGTACACTCTTTATTATATTTTAAGAAGCGGGTAAGTTACAAGAATAACAAGTCATAAAATGAATCTCTCTGATCGTTTCCAATCTCTAAGCAAGTAAATAAAGTTTGCACAGAGCAATGATACCTCTCAAGAATTTCCCTTATTTCTTCTTTCTACAGTTGTAGCAACACTGTTCATGTTACATAGCTGCTGCCACTACAAGACGTAACGATTCTCCTGTCTACTCCATTGATAGAGGCATTGACAGTATACTCTCTTATTTTTCCGGAAAAAATGTTTGCTTTAGAAAAAATCAAAGCATTGCTGCCTATATATAAAGCTTG
The DNA here is from genome assembly GCA_027744095.1 of Zhuqinia jingwanae. NCBI lineage: Eukaryota > Metazoa > Arthropoda > Collembola > Entomobryomorpha > Paronellidae > Zhuqinia > Zhuqinia jingwanae. The sequence continues at coordinate 7,954 of JAHZNC010004109.1, read as the reverse complement.
GTATTATTATTATTATTACGCAACGCAAAAGCACTTGTCATTAGATTAGAATTAGTGTTAAAGTGGAAGGGAGGTGGATACAGAGGAGGCGCTCATGCATTTCTGCGTTTCTGCTGGCATGTGAATGCCCCTCCTTATAAGAAGCTTTACTTTCTTTCCATTCCTGATCCTTCCATTATAAAGACAAGTTAATAACATCCAAGCTAATCCTTTTTCTGTGAAAACCCATGTGGTTGTTTCGTGCAAGGAGAACAACAAATTTACAAGCGTATACGTCAAACTATTTGTTGAGGAAAAGTAATTCAATTTGCTGGTTTGTTGAGGCAGAGCAGATGTCCATAAAATAAGTTGACGTTACGTTTTCCGTTGTTGTTTTCCTGTTTCGAAACAAAACGGGAGAATTAATCCAAAATGCCACCACATCACCGTCAGCAAACAACCGAATGGAATTAGCGCTGTGAATCCTGACAAGCTATTATTCCACCAGAATATAATTACTCCACTCTACTTACCACCAAATGATTAACGACCTACTTTCCTTGTATTGACCAGGATGATGGTTGGCATAGCTGACTAAATCCGTTACTTGAAACAACCAATTTCCAGAGGCGCCACAACAAAAAACTACATCAAATTCTGCAAAAGCCCTCTCAAAAGCGCATCATGAACTCATGTCAACATTGTCAACATGATATTGGTAGTTCATTTCCATAAAAATCTGTGGAAAAAAGGGAAGGGATATAGATATTCAACACACATCCCTACAGAAGTACACAGACACATACTCTAATCTAATAACCTCATATGATACACAATTTGCTGTGATCGTCATCTTGAGTTAGACGCAAAGAAAGAGCATCAGCTGCACAAAAGCTTTAACAAAATTTAGCACGAATTTTTGTTGGTTCTCTGGATTCATTGTAGTAAGAAGGAAGACTGTAGAGTGTGTAGCCCCATACTTCCACTTGGCCAAGTACAAAATATCGAGATGAGGACAGTTAAGTAGCACTTTTTCTCTTGGTACACATGTTCGTCGCACAGATACCAAATTCCTTTATTTTTGTACGTGAGCTGGAGTCCCAAAAACTAGTCCACAACATGTATCTAATCCAACTGTAATATTTTAAATAATGATGCCTCCCTCAATTTCACAAGCGTACACTTCTAAGCTCATAAATATTTTACCAATGAAATGAGAGGAATAACGTTGGAAAACGACTCTATAATTATCCAGTTTTTTTTCTCGTGGGCATCTTAATTATGGCATCATGTAAATTCAATTACATCCACGCACGAAATTTTCCTCCATCTCAGCTTCTGTTCTTCCCGCCATGCGCCATTTGGATATACATATATATGAGGGAATGGAACATGCGAAATGTATGTAATTCTCTGGAAAATCATCATCTCGTCGCGAATCGCTTTTATTGCGCTTTATGAACTGCTTAAAAACGGCGATAGCAACTTTAGCACTATTGCTATGTTTTTGATAAAGTTTAACGAACCTGTCTCTCGCTCTTTCATTCTCATCCCAAATACTACTTTCTCTGATCTGCTGACTTTGTGACTGGGCTTGTGCCCACATTAATTCTTTCTGCCTGCGGTTTACACCAAACTACTACTATTGCTGCTGCTGCTGTTGGAGAGTTTGGGCTCTCACACAGATTGCCGCTGGGTTTTCTTCCAACTTGTTTTCATTTTCAGCCAGTCACTTGATTTTATTTCGTTAAGCACTCACTTCACTCATCATCGACATTCATTAAAATTCATTTGTGGAAAGACGAGAACCTTTTCACTCGTTCATCGTTAGCTCTCGCCCTTTTATTTCCAATAACTTTATTAATATTTTGTAGCCCCACGATGTTCATAATGTACATAAATACACCAGACCATCGAGTGCTCCCCAAAACTCACACCTCATGGAGCTCTTCAAACCCATGCATCATTCATTAAAATTCATTTGTGGAAAGACGAGAACCTTTTCACTCGTTCATCGTTAGCTCTCGCCCTTTTATTTCCAATAACTTTATTAATATTTATTTGCATTAGTGTTGTTGGTTGCTCAACTCTTTTCAGAGTACAAATTAAATGAAAAAAACGTAATGATATGATCGTGAAGCTCACGCCAAGTGAATGTAGTGGGCACAGTTAAGTGGTATACATTAGAAGCTAGCTTAACCGTGGCCGTCTTATGCTGGTTGAAACATTTAAAACACACGTTAATAAACTCAAACATTCAAACGTGCGTATTTCAGCTTTTCAGCACGCAGTGGCAAAATGAAAATTGGCCTGGCTTATTCATTACTATTATCCCATCAGACAAAGGGGATAATGGTTGCGGAAGGAACCTAGCAAAAGCTATTTTTTTATGTAACTTAAAGACTGAAATTTGGTTATTATGTAAATTCTAGTGTAAAAATGGAAAACATTAATTTGCATTTGAAAGAAAGGGAAAAATGAAGTGGTGTGCTGTTGAGCACTTTATACCTTGATGAAAGGAGAGTAATTAAAAAAATGTTAGATATGAACATGTGAAGAGGATGATGAGTTGTGTGTGATGGTGTATAACATCTGTGTGAAATGACGGAGAACAAAGGGAACAAAGGAGCCATTCCCTACCCTTCCTTTCATGTAATAATCACAGTGGCACACTACTCGTACTTTCACTGGTGATGATACATATTAGAAACAAAAAATGCAGGGACAGTAGCAAAGCCTCTTTTGTAATGGACTTTGTGTGTGTGGAATACAGCGACGATGGTTTAACAAAATGTGCTGGTTTATTGACGATAAAATGTAGAGGTTTTTGAATGAAGGAATTCATATTATTTGATATTATTTTGAATTATGGATAAGTAGGAATATATTGTACCGTTGGAGAAAGAAATAGAGGTACGTAAAAACTATTTTATTGTGAGCTCCGTTCATGTTCTGAGCGCTTTGTTCTGAAAATGCATTTAAAGTTGGAGAAAGAGATCAAAGCAAGTAGTGTGGTGGTGGATGGAATGATGATGATGTTGTTGTTGATACCAAAGTACAAGAATCACAAATAGTAGGATATCTCCATCTGATAAGTATATCGGTATATATACCTATATCCGCTTAGGTTATACTACGATTGTTTCCACTTCCACCACTACCACCACTGCTGCGTATAAGCAGTTGAGCAAACAACGCTATTTATTTAGACACACATAGGTGCCTACATGTGCATGGGTAGTGGTACAAGGAAAGTATACTAAGAATAGGCTATAATCACGAGATTACCATTGTCTAGCTTCCTAAGCTTTTGTTTCCCTACCGACCACCAACTCCAAACTCCACAACTCCCTCTCGTGCACTCCCTCCACCACCGTATAATATCTATTTTTGTGAAAGTTACTCATCCAAGAAATCAGCAAGCAAATATCTTGCCTCCTCTTCTCATGTACAAATACGGAATGAGAGAGAAAGAGAGATGTAGTAAACGCATTTTTTCAACGCGTTGAATAAGGATAAAAATTATTCTTCTCGTTTTGATTTACTCTCCTTCTCAAAAAAAATATCTCCTTATCTTTCCACGTGGAAACAAGTAGAATCACATGCAAGATTCAAAAGCACGGTTTTGGAAAGTGTGTATTTTAGTATTTTAGATGTGCAGAGTTCAGTCGTTACGTAATAATGTTATGTAAATTATTGGGTGCATGGTGGAGCGACTAGGATGCAGCCAGGCGGCTAAAAGACCGAAAAATTTATTTCCAGACAAGGAAACTGGAAAATGGCAATTTTCCAGAAATTCTTTGACTCAGCTTTCCGCTTCTTAAAGTTGAGTGGCTATACCTCCAGTATTCAAGGATGCTTAAAAATATTTTTGACAATATTGAATTACGCAATAATTATAAAATCATTGCGCTTTTCATTTTCCTCGTCAATGCAATATCTTTTCCAAACAGCTTTTCTCATTATTCTGTACACTTTCTAAAAACAAGTCGATATTTGTTTGTGCGATCGAATTTGCCACTTTTGTGCACTGTTATTCTAGAGTCGTTTACAAAACATGTTGGCAGTTTTATCTTAAAACTTGATATAATTTAGTTTATTTCCGTTCATTTTTTTCCGCTTGCTAAAATTTTTCTTTCTGGTTTTACGTTTAACTTGAACAAGAATTCTGCTCTGCTGCTCTGAATATTATGAAGATGATGTGGTGGTGATGCATAGCAAAGTGGCATCCGTTCAATGTCCCGTTACCATTTCTCTACTATCTTCTTTCATTATTCATTCTCTTCCGGTCGTTGTTCCAGTTTTTTATTTCATTTTTCGCCGCACAACTTTCTCCTGTACCTCCCTATACAACCCAACTATTATAGAATTCTGAGACAGAGAGCAGCCCTGGTTTGTGATGGTGGGCGGTTGTGTTATCTTCTTCCATGTTTTGTTATTCAATTCAACATTGCTATATATGCGTGTGTCTTTCCTACTTTTACAAATGAGTGGGAGGGCCGACATTTCCTCTTTTCAAAACACATTTTGTCTTTGGTGGCGGCAGCAACGTGTCCCCATTTTTATGTTCCCATGCATGAGAACGAATCGAACAAATTTCAGAATAAGCCAAACTTGCACAAATTGCATCAATTTATTTACCTTCTGGCAAATCGGGAGAAAAAAGAGAGTAGGGTGGCAATGGGTGACACAACACAAAGTGCTGTATTTCAAACGAGTTGGTTGGATGGAAGTCAGGCGGTGAGGGCAAACAGAGACATATGTCACATAATCCCTTTTTTTGTCACGCTTGACAGAGTGAAAGAGTAAGACCTGGTTTTTAATACTGATATTTTTTATGAATAAGTCAAAACAAATATCCGTCTCAATTAAAAAAAAATGGCTTAAAGAAGACCGATGGGATGTAGCAAATGTTGAATGTGAGTAAGGTAAAGCTACTTTGCTTAACTTTTTTTAATTGATTGGATTAGTAATTAGATTTAAAGCATCATTTGCAATCTTTACTCATTCATTTGTGTCTCACACGCATTCCATGTGTTCCACTTGTAGATACCTGATTAAAACGTGAGGTAAAAGATGTGTTTAAGACTTTATATTATCTTGTCTCGCTCAATGCTAGCCAAGTTTTCTACTTGGCTTGCACTCATTTCATTTACTTGGCATTTACTAGATTGTAGTGGGTAATATGAGAACATAGGCTTTCCACCCACGCACGACTCACAACCTGAGGAAAAGTCAAGTGAGACTTTTTTTTTTGAAGAGTCTTCATCTTCAAAAAAGCCTGGGAGGACGGGGAAATGAATTGTAAATGGAAATGTAATACCTTTAAAATGGTGAAATCTATCTTCCCGACTGTCTGTTTTCATAACCTTTTGAATGCCAAACAATTGTTTTGTAGTCGTCTTTTCTCTCATTTCGTATTCATTGATTCCGTAAGAAATGGAAAAAAGAGCGAAGGAGCAAATGAAAATATCGATCTCACAGCAGCCCATAGGGGGCTGAATTGAAAATGGCAGCTGTGATGGAAAATTTGTGAATTAAATGGAAAATCAAACTGGCAGTTTCACTGAAAGAAATCCCGTAACTCCATCTCTATTTTAGATTGACACTGACAGTTGCATAACTATACACTTTTCGACCAAAAACAAGCTGACCTCACACTAAAGTTGGAATTTGACATTTGCTTTAATTTTGAAAAAAATAACTATGCAAAATGTGCACGCATGAATAGACTTATGCACTCACTTTTTTCCCCGCGTCACACTGGTTGTTTAAGGATAAAATATTGGTGAACAATTGGAGTGACGCTAATGGGAGAAGGTTTCACCCCAAGAGAACCCAACTTGCTCCTTTACAGCAACTTTCCTGGCCCCTACCAAAAAACCATGGGAAAGAAATTACAGCCATGTTCCAACAATATCCTCACTTTGAAGCCCAACGCGAGGAGGAATTTTGCAACCTTGGACTCTACATTTTATTGGCAATCCTATTAAAACTTTTCGCACATTTGTTTCATAGCTGACGATAAGATAAAATAAAGTAATGTATGTCGCGCTGTGTGGGATTGAAGGGTTCTAAGCCATTGAACTGTCGGTTGACCCCCTTCTTCCTTTCCATCTAAAGGAAGGATAGCAGGGAACAGGGCTGCTGGTGTGCCGTTCTTCCTTTAGCTTGAAAAGGTGCTCAGACAAGGCAAGATAAAAGGAAATGGATAATTCTTGAAACAACATCAAGACAGATGGGCATGAAGGCGAGAGGATCAGACTGGACTCTCATAAAGTATAAACAGACAAACCTCACACATAAATAAAATCCTTTCCTTTTTGGGCCCATTTTCTCTAAGGTCACCTGTTCCCTTTCTCTAGACCTGTTTTTAGCTTTTGCGTACTTATTTTTTTCTGTTCGTCTTTCTTTATCGCATTTTCGTTTCTTCCACTGATCCACTTTTTCAAAGAGAATAGCAGACGCATATCATTCCTTTCCATTCTGGTTTTCTCGTTCCTTTTTTGTGATCATGACGGTCATCATCGTGACGACGAGCAGCGCTCTTTCTACCATTTTTTATGACAAAGTGAGTGGTGAGAAATGAATGCATTTGAATATTTTATGATGTGGCAGGGGATTTCTGTTTCTGTGTGTTCCTTCAGCAGCACACACTGCAGGGAAATGGGTATTTTCTCGTTTCTCACCGTTTTAAATCTTCTGATCAAATCGAAGAATCCTTTTGAGTTTACCTATTTTTCAACTTTATTTTGATAAGATTACTTTCGATGCGTTGAGTACACAGACATATCCTCCACTCCCATTTTCGTAGTGGCTCCCAGGCACTATTTTCTTTTCCTGATGATCAAAAAAAGCCTTTGATCTTGTCATCTCCCTCTCTCTCTCTCTCCCTTTCGCTTTCCACAAAAAAATGTGTTGACATTTTTTCTTGTCCTTTCCACTAAGAACTCTCACTCACTAAAGATATTAAGCGAGAGACCACCAACACCAAGTGAGCTAACACGAACCAGCAATACAGACTTTCAGCTTTTGGGGTGGGGATTGATAACTCGTCGCTCATTTTTTACTTAGATTCCCATTTTATGTATGGCTGTGAGCCGTGCAAAAAAAGAAGAGCGGAAATTGGGCATAGATAATATAATATCTCATGAACATGATATGCAATGGATGATGGATACGCCGAATCCTTGTAAGTTTTTCCCCATGAAAAATATCAAATAATGGGTAAAAGCAAGTTTTTGGTAACAAAGAGCAGCTACACAAGTGGTTATGCCTCTTGCTAACAACAACAGCAGCAGCAAGGAGTTTAGAAGCAGGGAAGCAGCTCAAGAAGTAGATCGTTTCTAGTTCAAGAAGACTGATTAAAGATTCTGGTCTTGTTGGGTGAATACATGTTTACGAGCAGCCATTAAACTAATACCCGGGTAATTATTGGGTTCCATCAGAGGTTCATAGAAGAAGGGCAGTTGGCAGTTCTGTTCTGCTCTGCTATCTGTAAGCTCAGTCTCTTCTCTTTCTAGGAAAATATTATAGAAACTGTGAGAAAGTGTCCCTCGCTAAGAGCAAGTTGAAAAATATAAAAAAGACGAACATAACACACAAACCATGAAAATCTACGCCAGTTTCTTCACTCTTGTCAGGACAGCACAAAAAACGGACCGTAATAGCATTATCACTAGAAAAATCGTAGTAGTACCCAAACAGCACGAAAATTTTCAAATAATATATCGGTCTCTTAATGCATGCAGCCCTTTCTGCAGGACGAGTTTTTGGCTATTATATTGTGCTCTAAGAGTATGTGTTACACTGCACTCTCCTTTTAGTTTAACATTAAAGTTGTTCATTCTGTGAGTGCTTGGTGAGTGTGGTGTTTCTCTGCTGCTGTGTACTATCCTGCCATTCGTAGTACATGTCACCTTGCTTTCCATATCCAGTCGTGAAATAAGTTGTTATATTGCCTTTGGGCTACGTT